>CATIWR010154749.1:0-10338 GCA_949677035.1 Omphalea diandra
CATCATCATCACCCTACTTCAAAGAGAAGAAGAATGAGGTGACTTACATTGAATATGGAAAGCAAAGTTACATAAAATCTAAATGTCCCAAGCTTAAAAAGAAGAAGAAGTGGGATAAGGAGAAAAAGAAGAGCTTCAAAGCTATATGGGATCTGATTTAAATGAGGAAGATGAAGAAGAAGAAGTTGCAAACTTTTGCTTCATGGCTTAAGAGGATAATACAAATGAGGTAAGTACTCATTCTCACTCTTGTGATGAATACGATGTCTTTAAGGATGAAGATGATGAGCTTCTTGAGGCTATGTCTTTGAGATGTGATAAATATAAGTAAAAAATGAAGATTTATAAAAAAAAAAAAATGTTCAAAACTTAAGGATGAGTTTAAATGTTTAAATGAGCGTGTAAATGACTTGAGAACTTCAAATGAAGAACTCAAAAATTCCTTGAAAAATATTTTTAAAACCTTATCCTCCCTTGACTATTTAAGAAAAGAAAATGATTATTTAAAAGGAAAAGTTATTGAGTTAAAGAACTTTATCTCTAGTTTTCACAAAGGGAATGGGGCTTTAGAAACACATATTGTATCTCAAAGATCACATCTTATAAGACATACACTTAGTTTCAATAGGGCTTCCTCCCATCTTTATTAAAGCTTTAATACCTTAGACCTTTAGCATAGAGGAGATTGGGAAGAAAAATGCTTCAAACACTAAGCCCCCTAAGCCTAAGGGCAAAAAGAAGGCTCTCTAAGGCTTTAAAGTTAAGCCTTGGAAAGCAAATCATGTATACATGTACACTAAGAGGCATGCACAAAAGGACACATAAAATTTCCTCTTCTACTCCTATCCATTCTTAAACATGCATGCATACATATAACCAAAGTATGAAAAGTCTTTTTACTCATGCTAGGATTACCCATAGGAGAAAGACCTATAAGTCTAGGCTCTAATGTCATTATTGCATTAGGTATGAACACATCAATATCTTTAGCTACATTAGAAAGGCTCATCTAAATTTGGAGGACCCTTCCAAACCTAAACCCTAAGGACCTAAGTATACTTAGGTACCTAAACATAGGTGAAATGTTTTCATCTTATATAAATGCTTAGAAACCACTGAGAAAGACAATGATTGATATGTGGATAGTGGGTGCTTAAAACATATGACCATAAATAAAAAACTATTCATAGTCATTAAAAAGAAGAATGGTGGCAATGCCACATTTGAAAACAATGCCAAAGATAAAGTAATTAGCATTGGGATGATTCATAAGAAAGGTAGCTCTCTTATTGACAATATGTTTTTAGTTAATAGATTAAAATATAATCTATTGAGTGTAAGTCAATTTTGTGATAAATATAACAAAGTCACTTTTGACCCTAGAGAATGTTGAGTTACCACCTTGGTGGATAAGAATGTAATTTTTAAGGGTGAAAGGAAAGGCAATACCTACCTAATTGACTTAGAAAATTTGAAGAACCAATCCTTTATATGTCTTATTTCTATTAGCAATGAGTCTTGGCTTTGAAATAAAAGACTTGGACATACTAGAATGAAGCTTTTACAACACCTATCAAAAGAAGAGCTAGTAGAAGGTCTTCCAAAACTCAAGTTCACAAAGATAAGATATGCAAACCTTATCAAATGGGGAAGCAACATCAATCATCCTACAAGGTAAAAAATATTATAAGTACTTCTAGGCCTCTTCAACTCATTTTCATGAACTTAGCTGGACCTACTAGAAATGTAAGTTTGAGTGGAAAACATTATGCATTTGTGTTTGTTGATGATTACTCTAGATTCACTAAGGTCTCCTTCCATGCTTATAAGAGTGACACCTTTGATACTTTCAAAAGTTTTGCCACAATAGTTCAAAATGAAAAGGTTACTTTATTTCATTTATTAGGAGTGACCATGGAAAAAGAATTTCAAAGTGAAACTTTTGAAAACTATTACTTGGAGAATGAAATTTCTCATAACTTACTCCTAGAACACCACAACAAAATAGTGTTGTAGAGAGCAAAAATAGAACATTAGTAAAGATGACTATAATTATTCTTAATGAGTATTCTTTACATAATTACTTTTGGGCCAAAGCCATAAATACTATATGTTATGTTGCAAATCGTGTTTTCAAAACACTCATTCTA
This sequence comes from Omphalea diandra, assembly GCA_949677035.1. Taxonomy (NCBI): domain Eukaryota; kingdom Viridiplantae; phylum Streptophyta; class Magnoliopsida; order Malpighiales; family Euphorbiaceae; genus Omphalea; species Omphalea diandra. Next base: position 2,151 of record CATIWR010154749.1, read on the forward strand.
AATAAAACTTATTATGAGTCATATAATGGAAGAAAGGCTAAGATTTTATATCTTAGAGTATTTGATTGCAAATGTTACATTCTTAATATCAAGGAAAACCTTAGAAAATTTGCCTTGAAAATCAATACGGGTATTTTTCTTGGCTATTCCACCATTAGCAAAGCCTATAGGGCCTTTAACAAAAAAGTCTATGGTGGTTGAAAAGTTTATCAATGTTGTATTTGATGAATTTAGCAAACTTGACCTTAAGAAAGGTTCTCTTATAGATCTTATAAGTGACTTTAAGAAGTTAGAGCTAAACTCAACACCTAAGGAAAATGTCATTGATTTTGAAGATGATGAGCCATCACAAGAGAAAGAGCAAGCTCAACCCTAACAAGAAGAGAACCAAGCTCAAAAACTCCCCAAGGATTGGAGATACTCCAATATCACCTAAAGGATCTTATCATTGGAGAGATATATAAGGAAGTAAGCACTAAAGCTCAATTACATACTTTAGATAAGTACTAAAGCTCAATTACACACTTTAGATAACAATCTTACCTTTGTTTCTTAAATTGAGACAAAGTCAATTGGCAAAGCTCTTGATGATGAGAGTTGGGTAATTACTTTATAAGAGAAACTCAATCAATTTGAGAGATACAAGGTTTGGAAACTTATTTTTAAGCCTAAGGAACACCTAGTTATAGGTTACAAATGGGTGTTTAGGAAAAAGTTAGATGAGCAAGGTTTCACCACTACAAATAAAGCTAGATTGGTTACTAAAGGTTACAATCAAGAGGAAGGCATTGATTATGATGAAACATTTATCCCCATAGTAAGATTAAGGACCATTAGAATTCTTTTTAGCATTTGCATGTCATATGAACTTTAAACTTTTACAAATAGATGTGAAAAGTGCATTTTTGAATGGTTTCATTGAGGAGTAAGTTTATGTTGAACAACCTCTGGGTTTTGAGTCTTATGAGTTTCCAAATCATATTTCAAATCAACTAAGGCCTTATATGATTTGAAACAAGCTTCAAGAGCTTGGTATAAAAGACTTAGTTCGTTTATTTTACAAAATGATTTTGAAAAATGCAAGGTTGATATAACATTGTTTATGAAAAAGCATGACAAAGATACACTCGATGTTTAAATTTATATTGATGATATTATATTTGGTGCTACTAATGAATCTTTTTTATGAAAAGTTTGTTAAGTGTATGATAGAGAGTTTGAGATATGCATGATGGGTGAGCTCAAGTTCTTCCTAAATCTTCAAACTAAGTAAACCAAAAAGGACATTTTCATCAACCAAGCTAAGTACACAAAGGAGCTACTTAAAAGGTTTAGCATGGATGAATGTAAAGTAGCCAAGACTCTAATGAATGCATCAATTAAGCTAAACAAGGATGAAACGGTAAGCCTATTAATAGGAAGAAGTATAGAGATATGATTGGTTTTCTCCTTTATCTTATTGCTTATAAACTTGATAATATGTCTAGTGTTTACTTGTATGCTAGATTGTAATCTTGTCGAAAGGAGTCTTATTGCATATAGTTAAGAGTTTAAAGTATTTACATGGTAAATTGCACTTAGGACTTTGGTATCCTAAAAATTCAATATTTAGTCTTCTTAAATATTCAAATGCAAATTATGCTGGAAGTTTGTTCGGTAGAAAGATCACTTCTAAAACTTACCAATTCATTGGTGAGTGTTTAGTTTCTTGATTTAGCAAGAAGTAAGTTTCAGTTGCCTTATTTACCGTCGAAGCGGAATATGTGGTAGTGAGTTATTGTTGCACCCAAGTTCTTTGGATGAAATAATAACTCAAAGATTATGACAAGGATATTGATTACATTCCCATCAAACATGATAATAAAAGTACAATAAATCTTTCTAAGAGTCCCATTTAACATTCAAAAAACAAGCATATTAACATTAGATATCATTCTCTTAAGGATCATGTATAAAGTGGTAATGTAGTGCTTGAGTTTATTAATACCAAAGACCAATTTGCAGATATTTTTGCTAAATCCCTTGATGAAGAAAGAATGAACTACATCAAGAGGAACTTGGAATGCTTGATGAGAGCTTCCTAGGGTGAAAATAGATCTTATTTTTTGCATATGTTATTATTGATAGATTAAATGATATGTTTCATGCTAGTATGTTTGATTTGTTGTGAATGTGTCAATTCAATATAACTTAAGCTTTTTTGTGCTCAAATGCATGAATTGATCATCAAAATATAAATTTGATCACACAAAGAATGAGCCATATGTTTTAAACCATTTTTTAAGTTATTTTGCAAACATAGCTTTTAATTCGCGACGAAGATTGTAAGTCACGGTTGCTATTTACAAGTCTTTTTCAAGTTTTAGCTCTTTTTAATTTGATATTGTAACCCACAAGATTGTCCTCGTGAATTTTTTTATTTCAAAAGTTGTGATCGTTGTCCTCGCTCCTTTCTAAGAAAATTTTATTCATTACTCAGAATTTTCATAATTCATGGTCGCAACCTTACTGTAATTGCTAGGTAATAACCATTCATTTATGAAATGATGTGTCTTCCCATTAATGCTTTTTAGACATTTTTTAACTATTCCCTACCTCTTTTATGACTATTTAAACCCCTCTAACACCTTTTCATTCACTATTTACTCTTCCTTTCATCAATCTTCTTCCTTCTTTCAAATTTTCCTAATCCATACTCTCTCTATGGCACCCAAAAGGCTCACAAGATCAAAAAAAGGCAAAGGAATCGCCTAACCTCAAGGCCTTCCTCCTCTCTATCTCATGAAGGGAGTCGTTAAAGAAGATTAAAAGAGATACAAAGCTAATGCTAAGAAAATCATCCAATCAAATAAAATCTCCTCTACCTTTCTTCTTGAATCTCTTAAAATAGAGAAAGAAACTAAGGCATTCTTATCCAATCTAGGATGCAATGAATTTATGTTTAGAGACAAATGAGGATATGAAGAGATTATCCATGAGTTCTTGTACGAAGAGTGAAATAAAAAATAGGTATGTATGGTATTCTCTTTAAGGGTTTCGGGGATCAATACTTCATTAACTTTGAGCAAATTTGTGTTTTCTTTAATTTTCAAATTGAAAAGGGTGTTCCTTTCAATATCTCTTCATAGGACCTCATCTACTCTGAATTTCGGTCTGAAATTTCTACAAAGACCAAACACGATCCAAAAATCTCTTTGGCCAAAAACATTAAATCCCTAACCTATTGGCTTCTTTATAGGATCATAACCTTTTTTGTCAATATTAGGGGTGATGGAAATGAAAAAGTGTCTAGAAAAGACCTAACTTTTTTATTTTGTCCAACTAAAAACTAACCAATCCAATCCAGGAGATACTTTAGGGACTAATTCATCCACAAAAGTACTAAGCCTAAAAGCCAATTCCTCTTTCCCCTTATATTAAAGCTATCTACAGATTTATGGGGGCTTTAGATGATGAGAATGAGATATTCCTTACCAGAAAAATATCTTCCTAACCAAAATTTTCTTGATTTGAATACCTTATCAATGTTAAGGCCATCAACCTTACCATATATGAGTACATTTGGGGTTCCTGTGATGCTAAAAATCAAGAAACCTCTCAAGCCTCCAAAAGGAAGAAGCTAGTGATTAAAGAGATGTTGAAGATATGGATTAATGTGTCTAAAAAGAGATTCCACCATCATGAGTTCCTTCTCAATCGAAGGTAAAGCCTAAATCCAAAACTACCTTTATCTTTCTCTCCTTTAATAAAAAAAATTGGATAAGACCATGAGAATGATCAAAAGGCACTTTTAGCTCCTTACCATCATCATAGTGACCTTATGGATCTTTAAGAGAAGGTTGAAGCCACACTTTGTCACCTTCCAGATTTTGAAGATATGGAAGACACCCAAACTGAAGAGGAAGCCCAATAAGAAGAAAAAGAATGTGCTCAAGCTACAGGGATGATGACTAAGTAGTTAAAGATAGTGATTCTTCACTAACTTTTTAAAATCTTATGTCTTTTATTTTTGTTTTTCATCTTCACTTTCTTATCTCTTTTTTTATTATTTTTTAAATGTCTATAGCCTACTTATGTTGTGTGATCAAACATCTTTGTATGTTTGAATTTGTTCTTGTGATAGTTTTACGTCTTACTATTAATAAAAGTACTCTTTGTGTTAAAGTCAATTCTACTTTCATTCTCAAATTGATTGCATTTGTGGATGTTTATTGAAATTATGATTCTAACTACAATTGTGTTTGTACTTGTGACTTTTTTCTCTTATTTTTTTTTTCTCCTTTCAATCTTGACAAAGGGGAGAGAAATTGACTTTACATGCAAAAGGATAAAATTTAAAGTTGGAAATGTTAACTTGTTTAAAGGGGAGTATGGATTGAGAGGGAGCATTTAATCTTCATAGAGTATTTCATATTACATATTTTATGTCTTAGATATTTCCATCACTTTGTTTTCTATCAATGGACTTCCACTTCCTATTAGAGTTCCAAATCTTTAGAATACTTAAGAATGTATATAATTAGTTCTTTATTCTTTGCATAATCAATCTAAATTGTCAAAATCAAAAAGGAAAGATTGTTAGACTAAGTTGGTCAAACTTAAGTCAAAACTCTTTTTTGAATATATATTAGAAGTTACTAATGTTAATTTTAAGTATATTGTTGCAGAAATTTAGTAAGGAACTCATTAAAAGTTGAATAAAAGTAAGAAACTCGAAGTAATTGTGATAATGAATGAGAAGTCACAACCGCTATCTTAAGATTGTTAGTGTTTACTTTAGACAGCTTGTTTCATAGTGGGATTTGCAGTGTCAATCGTGACTGCAATCTTTAAACCTTATTGGAGGGACTCCAGACCTTCAATTAAACAATTCCATGTGTCAAGGTACCTATCGAAAAATAAAAAATAGCAATAATGAATCCTTAATAGGGACTGTAATGTCCTAGAAGCAAAATTTCCATTGATTCATTATGGAGGTTTCGATCAACCTCTTAGCTCGTGACTGCGACCTTCATCATCCTCTAAAGGGATCAAACAACTACATTTTTAGATGAGCAAATGGTAGAGTGCCATGTGTATTAATTGTTATACACAATTGGAGTTCGCAACAACAAAAGAACAAAATTCAAGGCATTTATGAATATCTTGACCGTGACCTCAAATCTCGACTGTCACTTTTGTCTAACAAGCATTAAATGTTGGATTTCACCATAAAATTTTGAAATATGGAGATAATTTTATTAATAGTAGTTCTTTAGTGGGATTAAACTATAAATACTTCACCAAATGAACATAAATGCAAGAAAATAGCATTTGCTAAGGCAAAACTCTTACAAATTTATTTCTCAACTCTCTCTCTCATTTACTCTTTGTATTTAAGTTGTACAAGGTTTGGTTTTAGCCTTTAAACACTTTTAAGATTGGGTTTAGGAGTGAGCCACCAAAAAACTCTTGTATAGGTTTAAATGTAAGCCTTTAGGAAAAGCACTTGTATAAGGTTATGTGTGAGCCTTTGTAAAACACAATATAAAGTTAGGTGTGAGCTTGTAAAATATCATTTAGTTTTACTAGAATACCCAATTGGAAGAACTGGGCAAGTGGACGTAGGATTTGTTAACATCGGAACCACTGTAAACTCTTATATCTTCTATTCTTTTACTCTTTCTTCTAAGTTTCCATCTTTAACCTTCCCTCTAAAATTTAAATTTTTCACCAATTTAACCTTCTTTCTTAGTGCACAAGAGATAACAAAACTAAAACACAAAATTGCCACTATTAATCCACTGCTTTGTATTTCTCTTTTTTGTTGTTCTAACATCTACTATAACTTTATAATTACTATTCATCATCGATCAACATCTTCTTACCTCCATTGCAATATCAATTATTAATCTCAAGTCATTACCACATCTCTGATTGTGAAGAGAGAATTACTATTTTTATGATGGTGGCGTAGGTGTTTCCTATTTTTTCTCATCTCCCTTTTTATTTGTGTTTGTGTGCATTTTTTTGTTTGTGTCAATTTCGTTACTCACCCAGACTACACATGATCAAGATCATGGCCAAATACTGAATTTCGAACAAAAATTTGTTTTTTTTCCCAAATGGAGGGAGTTTCTTCTTCTTCATTAATCCCTCTCTCTTTTCTCTACTCCTTTGTTGGTTAAACCAACAATGGTTCTCCCTCCACCTCCCTCATTGCCAACCAACAACAAAGGAGTTATTTGCAGTTTTAAGAGGGGCTTCAACCTATGCCATTCCATTGGTTTTGCTAATGACATATTGTATTTTCTTTGAAAGAGATTATGTGTATTATAAGGAGATATGAATAACATTACCAAAAAAAAAAAAGATAGCAAGATTCAAACTAAGTAAAATAAAGCTTAAAAGATTTTGGAAAACATCATTGAGTAGGTTTCTAACAATATATATAAATTAGAGAAATAGAAAACTCTTCTCTAATTTCCCATTTAGTAAACTATTTACATCTAGACGTAAAATTTTATTTCGTAATTTTTCTGAAACTTGTTTATGGAAAGCTAACATTATTTTCTATAACTAGATGGGGCAAATATTATTCCATAATTTTTATGTGTTAATTATTTTGAGCCTCTAATATTTTGACATAATTAACTAAGTTGTCTTTGATTTTTATATATTATATTATAACATCTTCAATTTTGATTTTATTAAATATAGAGTCCTTGGTCATATTTTTCATTAAATTCCCATAAGATATCTATAATACCTTTTGCCTATCTTAATTTTACTCTTTTTTTTTCCTATCTCAATTACAAAATAATAGATTTTATTTTTTTTTACCTCTTATTCTTTCATTAATAAATCTCTCGTATCCTTACCATTTGTTAATGTCACCATTAAATGTTCTCTACTAAATACAAAAAATACATAATCTTAAAAGACAATGCTACACTCATGTTAGTTTTCTTAAAACTCCATTTTAAAAATATTCATAGACATGAACATAAATATAAAACATGAGATTATGTATGTGTATGGGGGGAGGGAGGGTAGGTGTGGGTGTGTGTAGGGTGTGTGTATTATTCTTATCAATTAAAAGAAATAAGCACATAGCTCCACCTCTATGGCAAGATTTGCATGTTATCAATAGTAAAGGAAAAAGTAGTCTCCATGTTCATCATCAGTCCTTCCTTTCTTACCACCATTGTCACTACCTCTTCCTCTAATCTCCATGATATTCATCACTACCTCCTTTAAATAAAAGTAAATCAAATCCCATTTGTCATCACTATGGTTGCCTTTCCCTCTAAGATCTCCTCCTTGATATATATTATGACTACCTATCAAATAAGAGTAGAAATGAATAATAATTAAATCTAGCCAATTCAAATGTCCAACTTTATTGCCTAAATTCCTTTTCTTTCTATTATTTTCTATTTGTCTATTTATTCTTGCTTTAATTTTATCAATCATACTCCAATTTGCATATTTGTTGTTTGTTAAATGGTCATATAAATGCCATACTTTCTCTTTAAAATTAGATTGAAAGAGATGTGAAACTTAGCAATTGAGGAACTCTTTTTTTTTCTTTTTTTTTTTCTTATCAACATTATTTGAAATCACCAACTCTTTACTGTTATTATTTATTCAATAAATATCTAATGGTTGATAGGTTTTAAGACAATATAATGTTTAGTTAAATGGCAATGACCAATACGTTTGAGTTTAAAAATGAAAAAAAAATAATTAAATAGTTTCGATTCAATGGTGAAAAAATATATGAGTTACAGTAGTTGATGGTAGGTTAAAAGCAATTCTAGGTCAAAGAAAAAAGAAAATAATGATGGTAATGAAGTGGTGGGAAATAATGTTATAGAAGATAGTTTTGAAATTTAAAACATATTAAATTAGGTTTCTTATCTTTCATCTTTTTATTTAATGGTAAAAGTATGAAAATCTAACTAAATATGCCTTTGATTCCTATTCTGATGTTGATAATAATAAACAATTGGTATGATTAATACATATGTGAATGTCTAAGTTTTTATTATAGGTCTCTAACATAAGTTAATTCAAAGCTTTTGGTATTGAAAGAAGTTATGAAACCATTAAAGCCTCTCAAGTCTTAAAGATGCTTATGGACCTTTTTAGGTTTCTCCAAACCTTAAAAAAGAATATTAAAATCAAGTTAAAGACCTTAGAGAGG
>CATIWR010154765.1:0-16201 GCA_949677035.1 Omphalea diandra
TGCCTCTTGGCAGAATATGAGAGCTATTTATAGCCTTACAATGCTTAATCCAAACCCAATTAGGATTTGGTTTACATTCCCTAACAGAATTCAATATTTCCTAATGTAATAAGGAAAAGGCAATCATAAACTAAATAGGAAAACTAAAAAAAACATTATGATTGGTCAACAAGATTAGACCAAGATACTTTCCTAACTAAATAACAACTCTTCCTAAATAGAAAAGGAAAAGGAATCAGCCTAATGAAGAAATCCTAATGGCATTTTAGGAAATATTGCCAACTAAGGAAATCTGGCAAAAATCTTTGACTTTGGGCCTTATTTCCTTGCTTACACGACTTGGGCTTCCTTTTACATGCCTTGGGCTTCTTTTTACATGCCTTGGATGAATTGGGTTGTGGTTGGGTGCTCTCCATAAGTTGGGCTCCATTATATTAAATTAAGTGCTCCATTTGAAAAGTTTAAGCTCCCATCAGCTTTTAATTAGCTTCACACATCCTTTGCTCTTCTTGGGCTAATCAAAGTGTAATTCCTTATTGCATGAATACTCCAATTACATCTTTAAACTTCTTTAGCCTTCCCTTTATGATTAGGCCTTGAAGTTGAAGTGGATCCTTTGCTTTAGCCTTGGTTGTTTGCATCAGTTGGTTGCATTAAAGGTGAGTAAAAGACATAATTAGATTATAATGTGTTGTATGATGATTTTATGATATGATTGTGTTATGCTATATGTATAAGTGATGAATTATGAAATTTTACATGTTAATACAATTCAAGTGAGAATTAGATGATCTTAATGATTACTTGGTATACCATTGTAAATGAGCACTTATATATGGAATTAAAAGGATGTTGTGACCAACTTGTTAAACACTTACAAATCATTTAGAAAGGGGTACAATATGTCCTATTGGCACATGTTATTGATCAAATGATTGACCTATTATATGTTGGCCAACAAAATCAAAAATCCCTTGAATCAAATGAATTTTTGAGAGTAGTGTTTACCTTGCAAGGTCATGACAAAATCAATCAAACTATTGCATTTATTGCATAAGTTAATGTTTGTACTTGTAATGTATCATAATGATATTTGATTGTTGATTATGCCATTTTATCTTATTATTGTTTTTATTCACTGAATCATGAATCATCAAATCATATTTATTTTTTCAGACAGTGAAGCATAAGAGTGGGCTATTCAATGTATAAAATTTTGCATATAGACACATGGAGCATAGGTCATCAGTTGAATTCCAACTCTTTCTCCCCTTATGTCATGTGTGTGTGTATATATATATATACCTAGATAGGAATTAGTTTGTGGTCACCAATATTAAAAGTGTTTTACTTAACATATATATATATATTAAATAAAGTAATTGACATGCATTTTTTGCTACATATGAATGATATAATAACCTTTATACATATGGATACTTGGGCATGAATGTCATGCTTAATAAATGGAAATGGGTGTTATAGCTTTTAGTGTCAGAGCAAGGATGGGTTCCTTAGGGACATACATATGAACATCATATGACTTATGCACTATTATGCATTATCATATAACATAGTCTTATATGTCTATATGGCAATAGCAGAGGGTAGTCATGGTAGTACCCATGACTCACCAAAGTGAGAGGAGTCAGTCGATTTGCATTCCATATAAGCCTCATACCAACCATCAAGAGATCAACCTGCTGACAGAGCTAGATCTCCTACACATTCTCATACACAACATATACAACATGGGCAACCACAATATAGAATTGGTGAACCAAAAGTGCAAGGTCCAAAAAATCAAAGAGAAAGAAGTTATGAACAAATTGAGAAAATTAGTTACAATTGAATTTAGTGGTACCATCGATCTAGTAGTGCCAGAGACATGGCTAAAAAGAACACAGAGAGTTTTGAACTTGATGAAATGCACACCAAAAGAGAAATTTGATTATGCAGTGTCATTATTACAGGGCTATGTATACGATTAATGGGAAACCATTCCAGGGAGTGATGTCCAACCCCTAGTGTTTACATGGGATGATTTTCCTCATGAGTTTGGCAATCATTGCATGCCAAAAATATATAAAGATGATAAAAAAAAAAAGATAATTTCTAAATCTAAAATAGAGGGAGATAACTGTAGCTAAGTATGAGGTAAAGTTTAATTAATCTCATTATACATCTTTTTATGTTAGCCACTGTTAAAGACAAATGTCAAAAGTTTAAAGAGGGATTGAGATATGAGATTAGAAGCAAGATCTTAGTTGCAGATCTTAAGAGTTATACCAAGCTAAAAGCTACTACAATCAAGGTGGAAAGATTAGAAAAAAAATGATAGAGCAATTAGTAAAAAAGGGCCTATTGAGTTTATAAGAGATTTTAGTAGAAAGAAAAGTAAACGTGGAGATTATATGTCATCACAATCTAGTGCTAGGGGTGGTTACTTTAGTTATAGAGACAAAAGGTTAGGAGTTTCATCTTATGCAAGCAGAGGTCAAAGCTAAGTTATGTAATAACAACCCTTATGTATATATTATGAAAGGAAGCATATAGGTGAATGTAAGAAACTAATTGGTGGGTACTACTTCTGTGGATCTTTTGATCATATGCTTGTCCAAAAAGATCTAGAATGTCGAAAGGAGGTAGAGGCAAAGTTGCATCAGAATCTACAATTGGAGTTCCAAAAGCAAGTGGAGCAAGAGTATCTTTTGGTAAGGGTAGAGGTAGAGGTAGTGATATGGTCTGAGACCAACACCAATTGATTGAGTAGGCAAGTGCACCTATCGAGGATAGTATATAGCATAGGAGTATCGAGTGTCGATCCCTCAAGGACTAAAAGTACTAGTATTAACTCTTTCTCTATTATTTAACCGGTAAATTTAAGTGAATTAATTAACTAATTAAAAACTAAAATAAATTAATTCGACAAACTAAAATAATGAAAATATGAACTAGTGGAAAAAAGGTGACCAGTATGACAAATGACACTTAAGTATTGAATCTCTCTAAGACATATTAAGAAATTATATTTTCAACAATACAATCTAATTTAATATTTATGGAACCATGAAAATCCCTTTAGTATGTTAAAGTCCTTCTTAAGATCATTAACATCTAATTCTAGGTTGATTAATTGAAATCACTTCCTAATTAGAACCCCTAAAATTGCATTATAATTCTTTGAATTTCACTATTAGGTTTGACCCTAATCCAGAGGATTTATGTTATCCTATATGTAGGGGTACATGTAATTCCTTTCAATTATATTAAATCTATTTAATAACTTGATTTCTCAATCTAAGTTTAAAGAATTATAAAATAAGAATCAATACTTCAGACATATCAATTCAAGGAGATAAAGAGCAAACACAATTGAATTTCATAAATAATGAAAATATTGTATAAACTAAAGAAAATCACAATTCAAAACTCATCTTAGGTTCATCATACGTAAGTGCCTAACTAATTTAGTTCATAATGAAATTACTAGCCAACATCAAAATAAAAAGGAAATAAAATAGAAAAGTTTTCATGATAAAATCCTAGTATTCTTCAATTCTCTTCAAGCTTTATGATTGGCTAATAATTATCCTTTTGTTGACAATTTCTTCTCCAAAGAAATAAAAATAAACAAAAGACTTCTCTCTAGAAAAATAAAATAAATAACAATTCTCTTCTGAAATAATCCTCCTCATTAAGAAAACTTCCTCCTCTATTTATAATCTCTTACTCCCTTTCAAAATAGGAAAAACATATTCTCCTCTTCCATTTAGGAAAATAACAAATAATAAACTCTCCTATTTTTAATGGGACCTGATGCCTCTAATTCTCCAAATATCTTGCACGGCTCTTTCCAATTTGAATTGGGATTGGACTCAAATTCTATCAAGAAAAATATCAAAACTTTTTGGTCCCTGAATTTATGAAACTGCATAATTTCACCGAAAAAACCCCCATAATTCATCCATCATCTCCAATTTTTAGGATTTCCTATACAATCACAAAATACAAGCCAAAAGTGAGACATCATCTGACATTTTTCTTCAAATTATACTCAATTAATAATAAAACTAACCCTAAAAATACTAAAAATAAATAACTAATAAGTAGAGCAACTATAGCTAGATAGTGTATGAGTAGATCAGAAGGTCAAAGTTTTAAACCCCAAACATAAGCTAGAGTATTTTCCATGACTATACAAGAAGTCGTCACTGCTTCAAAAGTTATCACTGATAAAATTTTTCTCCATGATGTAGAAGTTGATGTATTAATTAATCATGGCTTCATACATTCATTCATTTCATTGAGCATGGCATTTCAATTATGTAATAAGCATTAGCCTTTAGGTTTTAACCTATATGTACGTACTCTTTGAGAGTTGTGATGATTATAAATAAGGTATGTCGTGATCACGTGATTCACATTAATGACACTGAGTTGAATGTTGATTTAGTATTGTTGTCACTTTGTGAATTTAATGTGATACTCAGTATGGAATAGTTAACCAAATATCATGTAATAGTAAATTGTTTACTAAGGAAGTTGTTTTGCAATCTCCAAACCAAACAAGGGTTGTGTTTTAAGGGAAAAGACAAATTGTACTTGCATGTCTAGTTTTTTGTATTAAGGCCTTTTGCATTATTAAAGGTGGTTGTAAGGCTTATCTGGCACATGTGGCAGACACATGGTTTACAAATGAAGTGCTTGAGAACATTCTAGTGGTAAATGAGTTTTTAGAAGTATTTCCAGCTGACTAACCTGGTTTGCCATCGAACAAGGTGATAGAATTCATAATTGAGTTAGTTCTAAGAACAACACTGATATCCATTTTACCTTATAGGATGGCTTTAACTAAGTTAAGAGAATTGAAGACTCAATTGCAAGAACTACATAAAAAGGGATTCATCAAACCTAGTGTCATGTTAAGGTGCTCCAATGTTATTTGTTAAGAAGAAAGATGGACCAATGAGGTCGTGTGTTGAATATAGGCAATTGAATCAAGTTACTGTGACGAATAAATATCCATTGCAAAGAATAGATGATTTATTTGACTAGTTACAAAGAGAACGAGTGTTTTCCAAAATTGGGTTGAAATCAGTTTATTATCAGCCCAAAATTTCAAACCCGGATGTACCAAAGATTGCTTTTTGAACCACATATGGGCATTATGAATTTCTAATGATGTCATTTGATTTTACTAATGCACCAACTACATTTATGGCTTTTATGAATAAAGTGTTTCGACCTTACTTAGATAAATTTGTAATTGTGTTCATTGATGACATACTAGTGTATTTAAGAAGCAAAGAGAAGCATGAATAATATTTGAGAATTGTATTGCAAATTGTAAGAGAAAAATATTTATTCACTAAATTAAGTAAGTGCAAGTTCTAGATCGATCATATGGTATTTTTAGGACGTGTAGTTTTTAAAAAGGGCATAGAGATAGATCTAAACAAAATTGAAGCAATAGTAAAATGGGAAATCTCAAAGAGTGTTATAGAAGTCCGAAAGTTCTTAGGGCTAGTTGGATATTATCTTCGATTTGTTTAAGATTTTTCACTTATAGCTTCTTCTTTGACTAAGTCACTTCAAAAAAAATACAACATTTCAGTGGTCTAAAGCATATTAAGAAAGTATTGTTGAATTAAAAAATAGATTGGTATCTGCTTCAATATCAGCCATTCCTATAAGTAATTGAGGATTTATAGTTTATAGTGATGTCTCTCATCAAGGTTTAGGATGTTTTAATACAACATGGTAAGGTAATTACATATGCATCTAGACAATTGAAGCCTTATGAATTATCTTATCTAGTGCATGACTTAGAACTTGTTGTTGTTATGTTTGCTTTGAAAATATAGAGACATTATTTATATAGAGAAACTTTTTAGATATTTATAGACTACAAGAGCTTTAAGTATTTGTTAAGCCAAAAAGAAATAAAAATGATACAGAGGTAGTGGTTAGAATTGCTAAAATATTATGATTGCACTATTGAGTTCACCTAAGTAAGGCAAATGTGGTAGTAGATGCTTTAAGTAGGAAATCAAGAAGCAGTGTATCTCACTTATAAGTATTTCCACTATCTTATTCAGTTCAATTATGAGCTATGAATATGGAAATAAATATGCAAAATAATAAGGTTTTGATTGCTACCTTTCAAGTGAGGCCAATATTGTATGATCGAATTAAAGAAGCACAGAGCAAGGATCTAAAGTTACAAAGAATGATTAAAATGGTAAAATAAGGAAGACATATTGATTTTGATATTCAAAATGATGCCTCGATGTTAGGATCTCAAATTTGTGTGCCTAATGCTCATAACTTATGAAGAGAAATCATAAAAGAAGCATATAATGCTCCATATGCCATGCATCCAGGAATGACGAAAATGTATAATACCCTGCGTCTCATTTTTAGTGGCCTAAAATGAAGAATATGACAATCTATGTTTCAAAATGTTTGACTAGTCAACAAATTAAAATAGAACATCAAGCACCAGTGGGAAAATCAACATGGAAATGGGAAAGAATAACCATGTACTTTGTACATGGGTTACCGAGAACTCTGAAGAAGAATGATGCTATATGGGTGATCACTGATTGTCAACTAAGTCATCTTACTGTTTGCCTATTTGATGGGGAAGTTCACTTAAGTACTTGGCCAAGAAATATGTAGATAAAATTGTCAGATTATATAGTGTTCTAGTATCCATTATATCAGATAGAGATCTATGATTTACATTTTGATTTTGGATCAGTTTGCAACATGCCTTAGGTAACAAGTTGAGTTTCAGTACTTCTTTTCATCCTTAGACACATGGACAATTAGAAAGGATAATTTAAACACTTAAAGACATGTTTCGAGCTCATGTGATAGAGTGCAAAGGTGCATGGGATGAATATATTGCCTTGATTGAATTTGCTTATAATAATCATTATCATAGCAGTATACAGATGGCGCCATATAAAGCTTTATATGGAAGAAATGTCAAAGTCTTATCTATTGGGATGAAGAAGGGATACGTGTTTTAAAAGGGCTAGAACTAGTGCAAGACACTGTAGATAAGGTAAAGGTAATCAAGAGCAAGCTTAAAGCAGCACAGGATAAGTAAAAGAGTTATGTAGACTAATATAGAAGATACTTAGTGGGATATGAGGTGGGAGACAAAGTGTTCCTTCGAGTTTCACCATGGAAAGGAATAATTTGATTTGGTAGGAAGGGGAAACTAAGTCCTCGATACATAAGGTCGTATGAGATCCTAGAAAGAATTGGTCCATTAGATTACAGGTTAACATTACCACTAGAGATGACTTACATTCATGATGCATTTCATGTGAGTATGCTCAAAAAGTATCGATCTGATCCTACACATATACTTAGGGATCCATCAATAAAAATTGCAGTTGATGTAAGTTAAGTTAAAGAACTAGTGAAAATCATTAGTTATAAGACAAAGTTACAAAATTGAGAAATACCTTTAGTTAAGGTGTTATAGGGAAACCACTCATAAGAAGAGGCAATATGGGAAACTAACGAGAACATGGAATGACAATATCTACATTTTTTTATAGGTATTGAATTTTAAAGATGAAATTCTTTATAAGAAGATAAGAAAATGTAACATCCCTATCATTATTCATTAGTATCCTCACATGAACATATTCGTTGCATAAATGACTTGCAATCCCACATTAACATATACATTGGATAAATGATCATTTAGATATGTGAATTTGATAAGCATGATGGTGACACTTGCCCCATTGCATTTGGGGCACTGAAAGACAGATGTAATGTTTGTATAATTACATGGCAAATTATCTTATGTTGTGTGCATGTTATAACATCATAAATAGTGGTATTTTTTAGCTTATTAAAAGTGTAAGGAGCATATGTTGATTATTAGATGGATTGAGGTAATGAAAGAGTGAAGAAGAATAACTAAAGGAGGAAAATTGAACTTCCAACCAATGGCAGTAAGCCACCTTGATTGTAGTAAGCCACCTTGATTTTATCTTATTAGAGTAGATACATAAATTGAATTATATTCCTTTAAGAGAATATTAGAGAGGAAAAAAAAGTGAGGGGGTGCATCAAAAGAAAGAGAGCTAAGAAAGAAAGGAAGAAGAAGAAGAAGAAGAGGAAGAATAAGAAGAGAAAGAAAAGTGAGCTAGTTAGGAAGAAACACTAAGCTTTTATAGAATGGCAAAAAAGGTAAGTGATTTTATCTTCTTCTTATATGAAATTCTCTCCTCATAACATGTTAGACATGCATAATTAGTAACAACTATGGAGTAATTTGAGGTAGAGCTCATATATGCAGGTTGAAGCTCAAAAGAAATAAGAGTTGATTGTGTTGGTTTTATTATTAGAGCATATTGTTGCACCCATAATTTCATAACCCTAGAAAAGGAATTAAAGGAAGTGTACACCATGAAATTTGTAAGTTTATACCTTATATAAATGCAAGTAAAACATTTTTGCTAAATAAAACATTTTGGCTAAATATGACATGTGTGAAGAGCTATGGCTCCTTCATTTAGGCTGGTTCACAACCTGTTGAAACCTCCACATTTTGTTTATTTTCATATATTTTGATGACTTTATGTGTTGATTTATCCAAAGTGTAAAGCATAAAAATTGTAGATTTATATCACTTCTAAATTTTTATAAAATATTTTTTTTAATTTATTGTGTGGAAAGAAATATTGCTCTTTGATTGTGACTGATCTTGAACCTGATGAAACCTACTCAACCTATTGATTAAGTTTACCCAGAATTTGATGGCCATATAATAGGAATTAAGTGATGTATAGAACATGAAAGTTGTATAGTTATGTCTCATTTAGGTTTCTATAAAACAGTTTTACAAAATACATTGTGGATAAAGAGATATTGCTCCTTAATTATGATTGATTCTTAACATGTTAAAACCTGTTCACCCTGAGATTGAACATTTATTTTGATGACCTTATAGACTGAATTAGACAGAGGGTTAAAACATTAACAATGTTAATTTATGTGTTTTGTAAATGTTGGTAAAATATTTTTTTCCATTAGATTTGTATAATTGGATATATGGCTAAGAATTTAAGACCTTATCAAACTATGATCACATTGAAATAAGGCAGAATTCAAAAACTCACCATTTTTCTATAGGCCTTATATTGACCTAAATTTTAAATATGTAGTATCATTATGTGTCTATTTTATGCATAAAAAAGAATCAAGTCATTAGATAAGTATAGCAAGAGTTACTATGGTTACAAGAAAAATAACCTTAAGTACTTGACCCACTTGTATGGAACATGACCATAATTGCATGTCATGCATGCAAACTCATTTTGGCATTTTATAATGATATATCTATCAATTGTTAAGATCTTAACAAATTAACAAAACCTAAGAGAAAGGTTTAAACCTACCATAAAGATTGGTTGCATCAATGATGAGTAAATGCCATAATTGAATTCTAATGTATGTAAGTGATGATTTTATGATATGGTTGTGTTCAATTATATGTATTTGTGATTGAATTGTGAAATTTTACATGTGAAAACAAGTCAAGTAAGAATTATATGACCTTAATGATTATTTGGTATACCATTATGAATGAACATTTACATATGGAATTAAAAGGGTGTTGTGATCGACTTGTCAAACACTTGCAAATCACTTGGAAAAGGGACTAATATGTCCTATTGGCATATGTTTGCTTATATGTTAGCCAATAAAATCAATGTCACTTGAATCACATGAATTCTCGAGAGTAGTGTTTACCTTGTAAGATCATGATAAAATCAATCAAATTATTGCATTTACTCTTACATAAGTTAATGCTTGTACATGCAATGTATCATAATGATAATTGATTATTGATTATGCCATTAGTATCTTATTATTATTATTATTTTTATTCACTGTGTCATGACTCACCAAATTGCAATTATTTTTTTTCCAAATAGTAAAGCATAAGTGGGCTATTTAGTGCATAAAGTTTGCATATAAACACATGGACCACAAGACATCGGCAAAATTTCAACTCTCTTTGTCTTTATTTCATGTACATATACCTAGATAGGAATCAGTTTGTGGCCACAACATTAAACATGTTTTACTTAACATATAAGTGTATTAAATAAAGAAATTGGCATGCCTTTTTGGTTGTGTATGAAAGATATAATAACCTTTATGCATATGGATACTTGGAAATGAATGTCATGCTTAACAAATGGAAATGGTTGTTATAAATTGACTCAAGCCATTTAGACTCATTACTCATACAACTCAAAGTTAGAGTTTACTCTTCAAGATTTGGAGTATCTAAAATATAATAATGGGGAAAGCTTTAGTGATTATTAGAGAATGTAAAAAAAAATGGCTGCAAAAGTCAAAATAAGGCCAACAGAGAGAGAACAAATGAAGATGATCACTAAGGGAGTGCTACTGAACATTGGCACCAAAATTAAAAGGATGTTGGTTGGGAGTCTTAAAGATATAAGAGAGGTAAATGTTGGCCCTCAAGCACTAAGAATAGGGGGTTGAATTGGTGGAAATTTTAAATTTTAAAAGGGTTGATAAACAATGTAAATTTAAAGAAAAGTACGAAATGAATAAACATAATGAATTTATAGTTGTTAAGGTGTTAATAAATCCTACGTCCACTCCTCAATTCTTTAATTGGGTATTTCACTATCACTTAATGGTGTTTTACAATATCACCCTTAACTCACACAATGTGTTTTCTAAGGCTACCACATAACCTTTACATGTGTTTTCCCAAGGCTAACACTAAGGATCATTCTAAAACCCAAACCCAATGGTGTTTAATGGTTCACACCTAACCTTTACAAATTAAGTACTAAGAAATTATGGGTAGAGAGTTGAGAATTAAATTTAAAGAGTTTAGAGGTAATAAATTATTATTCTCTTATATTCAAAGTCATTTAGTGGAGTATTTATAAGTTTCAACTACTAAATAGCCGTTACAAATGAAATTATCTCCAAAGTTGGTGGCAAAATCCTACATTAAATGCTTGTTAGAGGTAAGTCACGATTGAGACAAGGTTGTCGTAATAACGAAATGCATTTCACTATAAATTTAGCCTTTTCTCCATCACAATCTTCAAATATGTCTAACGATTAGTTACATGTGGCAGCCTAACATTAGTTTATTAAAAAATTAGTCATTGTTACCCTTTAACGAATTCATATATGGCTGTCAAGAATCCCTGGTTGATTCGCTACTTGAAGTAACATTGAGAAAGTGGACATTATGTCCTTATCATGATCTACATTAAAGACTTTAAGTATCAAACTTAACAGAGTCACGATCACTACAACATTTTCACCCTCACGACTTTCAAAATTTTAAATGGCTCTTTAACATACGACTTGTCCTAATTGGTCAATTTTTTGGTTATTAGAGTTCTTCCCAATTCATTCCAATATAGTGGTGGTGACCTTTGTTGTGACTAGCATAAACTAGACTATCAATTTGATTGAAGATTTTTCTAGAGCAGCGATTACGACCTTCAAGTCTTGGTTGCACTTTAGGAGGCAGATTTTGATACTTGGAAAATTTCACTTCTAATTAACTCCATTCAACTTCCAATGAGATTCTAACTTGATGTTTGCATAAACAACACTTAGAATTAATGTTAGAACCTTTCAATCTATATTATCAAGATAAAAAAAAGTTTTGAATTAGGTTTGACCAACTTAGTCCAACAATCGCCCCTTTTTTTTATTTTTACAATCTAGATTGAATAAGTATAATCATATTGAATTATATATCCTTGCATTTTTTAAGTGTTTGTAAATTAATGGATAAATTTCCTTTAAATTGATACTAGTAACACATAATTTAAGAGAAAATATAGAGTTATTGCCATTCAACTATACTCCTTCTCAAACTGAAAATTTTTCAATCACACAACTTTAAAATTTAAGTGTTATTTTAAGTTTTAAGAATTATTTCCCATCTTTACATAGACATAACTCTCCCCCTTTGTCAGGATCAAAAAGAGAGAGAAGGGAAGTAAGAGGGAATAAGAAACAAGGAATATGCATCATAAATTATCATCACATTCAACATGCAGACAAAGTAATGTGGAACACAAGAAACATTTGTCTTATTAAAATGAAGACATTAAATTGATAAATAGAAAAAAAAACATATACTGAGAATGTGTGATCACATAATAAGGGCCTTAATTTAGAAACAACAATTATAAAAAAAAAAAAAAAAAAAACATAAAGATAGATGAAAGTTAAGTTGAAAAATAGCAAAAGAAAAGGAAAATAGAAAGTAGGAGAGATATCATCATTTCCATCATCTTCATCTACATCTCCCTTACTATCACTAACTACTTCTTTTCAAGTCCTTGATTGGTGGGTGCTTAAGTTGGTGCTTCTTCTTCTTCTTCCTCTTCCTTATCCCTAGAGAATTATAATCTTCAAGGTGGTAAGGATTAAGGAGGCCAAGCTTCTCTTAAATCTGAACAATAATACCATGGAGGTGGTGAAGAAAGTTGAGTCTCTTGAGAACCTTTTTGAGAAGTCTATAGAATTTGGCCAAGGAAGAAGTTTTAAAGGAGGAGGATGAAAGAGATGGAGGAGAGACCATTGATTATACGTTTGGTTCAGCTGGTTCCTTTTGCAGTTAGCTCTCTTCAATGGTGAGTCTCCTTCTCTTTTTAGCTTGAGAGGCTTGTTGAATCTTAACTCCTTATTCTTCCAACAAATATTCATATGTGTTTGCTTTTATTGCTTTGTCATTGATTAGGAAATTTTGGTAAGGAAATTGGAGCTATGAAGATAGGCTAAGGTGAAGAAGGATTCATTTTCATGGATTATTGCCCTGCCATTCTATCGATGGTAGTGACATGAGAGGGGAAGAGATATTGGCTTCTTTTTAAGGTACTCATGTGGGTCAATTGGTCTATAAAGTAGTGACAAATTTAAAAGGGCTTTTTAACAATAAGGCAATAAAGAAATGCAAGGTCCTTTTATGAGACCTTTCATTTCTATCATCTCTTGCATTAATGGAAAAAGTGATAATACAATGAAGAAGCCAATAAGGGAGGGATTTGATATTTTTGGCAAGTGATTTTTTAGGGTCATGTCGATTTTTAATAGAAATGATTTTCCAAAACTTTGAAAGGTCTAGGTCAACAGAGGAGATAAAAAGGTATGGAGTTGCCATGTAGAAAATTGAAAAGAAAGCAAATTTGCTTATAGGTGATGGAGAAGGATTGGCTAAGGCAATGAAAAAGCAAACCATACATACCTGCTTAAGATTTAGTAGTTTTACTTATCTCCATTGAGCACATAAATTCTTTCACAATCTCTCCATAGTTGAGTTCATCTTAGGATATGAATTCATTTCATCCAAAGTTAGAGAAAAATGCACTGATCTCTTCTTCTAGTTTGAGAATTTAAAGAAGAAAGGTGGAAGGAATTTTGTTAAGTTGTATGGCTTTTTGCTTATTAGCCTCATAACTAGCTTTTTCTTCCTTAGTGACTCCTTTCATGAGGTGAAAAGGGAAGGGGGTTTGCCTTTATAGAGATGAGAAGATTTGGATAATGCCCTTCCCTTTTTCAATCCTTGAGGATTTTCATAGTGCCATTGATAAGAAGAAGCGAAAAGTAGAGAAGAGTTTGAAAATGAGAGAAACTTGAGAGAGGAATGATGTTTCATGAAAGGGAATATAAAAAGTAAGTAGAAAGGTGTTAGAGAGAAGAAGTAAAAAATTGTCAAAAATGGATAGAAATGTATTGAATGCATTCCTGCACCATTTGAATAATGAAAAGTTATTATCTAGCAGTTACAAGTAAATCGTGATCGTTATCCATAAGTCAAGATCGTGAATTATGAAACTTGTGAGTAACAGTAAAAAATTCCTTGGAAAGGTGCAAAGAAAATGGTTTAAAATTTGAAAAATTTGAAATTTCAAAATGGCAATCTATAATCGCGAGCTTGAATTGCCAAAAACTTGAAAAATAAAGTGACTTACAAATAGTGACCATGAATAGAAATATCGATTGTGATTTATGTGTCACTTGTAAAAATGAGTTTAAAATAGAATTTTTAACTAATGGCCTAAATGCAAAGTGATCAGTTTGATATTTTGATGATCAACTCATGTAATAGAACATAGAAAAGCTCAATTGCAAGTTAAATTGAATCATACAATAAATCAATTGTATAGTTATCAATCACAACAAATGCCTCGATAATCACTAATCAAATAATCATGAATGCATACAATGAGTTCAATTACCACCCTAAAGAGCTTCCATCAAGCATCCTTAATGCCCTCTTGAAGCAATTCATCCTTTCTTCATTAAGGGGTTTAGTGAAAATATCCACTAGTTGGTTATTAGTGTCAATACACTCAAACACTGCATCACATTTTGCACATGATTTCGAAGAAAATGATGCCTAATGTCAATGTGTTTGCTCTTTGAAAATTTGATGAAATTTTAGAAAGTTTAAATGTACTTATGTTGTCATATTTGATGGGAATGGGATCAATATCTTTTCCATAATCCTTGAGTTGTTTCATCCAAAAAACTTTAGTGCAATAACAACCCGTCGCCACATATTTCACTTCGGTAATGGATAAGGTAACTACAACTTACTTCTTGCTAAACCAAGAAACTAAATATTCATCAATAAATTGGCAAGTTCCAATAAACTAGTAGCATAATTAGCATTTGAATATCCAAAAAGACAAAAAGATGAATTCCTAAATTACCATAATCTTAAATGTATGGTGCCAATAAGATATTTCAAAATTCTTTTAAACACAAGTAAATGAGATTCTTTAGAGCATGATTAAAATCTAACACACTAGCAAACACTAAATATGATATAGGGTCCAGATGCAATAAAATAGAGGAGAGAGCTATCCATTCCTCTATACTTCTTTTCATCAATTGGCTTACTTGATTCATTTAAGTTTAATTGATGCATTCATTGGTGTCTTAGCTACTTTGTGTGCATCCATCCTAAACTACGAAGTAGTTCCTTTGTGTACTTAGCTTGATTAATGAAGATGCCCTATTTGTATTGCTAAATTTATAAACTAAGAAAGAACTGATGCTCATCCATCATACTCATCTCAAATTTCCTAGTCATGCACTTGGCAAATTCTTAATAAAGAGATTTATTAGTAGCACCAAATATAATGTCATCAACATAAATTTGAACAAGAAGTGTATCATTGTTATGTTTTCCACAAATAATATAGTGTCAACCTTGCCTTTTTCAAAATCATTTTTCAAAAGGAATGAACTAAGTCTATCATACCAAGCTCTCGAAGTCTGTTTCAAACCATAAAAGGCCTTAGTCAATTTGAAAAATGGTTTCAAAAATCACAAGACTCAAAACCCTGATGTTATTCTACATAAACTTCCTGAAACCATTTAAGAAAGTACTTAGACATCCATTTGAAAATGTCATATGACATGTAAATGTTAAAAGAATCCTAATGGCCTCTAATATTATAACAAGGGTAAATGTTTCATCATAATTAATGCATTCCTCTTGCTTATAACACTTTATAACCAATCTAGCTTTGTTTCTTTTGATGAATCCTTGCTCATCTAGCATGTTCCTAAACATCTACTCGTAACCAATAATCAAATGTTCTTTAGGCCTAAGGATAAGTTCTCAAATTTTGTTTCTCTTAAGTTGGTTGAGTTGCTCTTGCATAGTAATCATCCAACTCTCATCATCAAGAGCCTCATTAATAGAGTTTGGCTTAATTTGAGAAACAAAAGTAAGATTATTATCTAATGTATTCAATTAGGCTCTAGTGCTCACTCCCTTAGATATGTCACCAATGAGTAGTTGTACCTCCAATCCTTAGGAAGTCCTTGAGCTTAGTTCTCCTCTTGTTTGGGTTTGTTGTCCCTAGGCACCAAGAAGGGGGGGGGGGTTGAATTGGTGTTTAAAAAATTTAAACTAAAGATTAAGGGAAGAAGAAAGAATTGCAAGGAGACAAAGATTTTATAGTGGTTCGGGCAAAACAGTCCCTACATCCACTCCTCAATCACTCAATTGGGTATTTTACTAATTCAATGGTGTTTTTCAAGCTCACACCCAACTTACTACAACTTGTGTTTTGATGGCTAACACACAACCTTACAATAAAGTGTTTTCTAGGCTAACACAAAACCTTAC
>CATIWR010154767.1:0-20622 GCA_949677035.1 Omphalea diandra
GTAAAGTTCAAGATCAAAGCTGTTGGGCAGTGATCATCATTGCAATTATCTTCCAAGTGGCACACAGGTTCTGTTGCTTCCATATCAAAAATTTCACCAGCACCTTGCTTTTCAGAATCCAAATTGGGACTTGATTGAGCAGTTTGAGTTGCGGTTTCAGATGGGATATCTCCAGCTTGATTCTGATTCGCAAGCGATGGGAACTCGTGGGGTACACTCTGAATCATCAAGTCAGTCGAACAAGAGCCTTGTTTATGCTCCGACTCGTATGCTTCAGTTTCCGGCTGGCTTGATTCTTTCCTTATGTTTTCACCAAAGACACAGTCTAGGAAGGACTGCTTGCATTGAGGTGAATTTGCACAACGTAGACAAATTGAATTCCTGAACTCCACAAAAAAATTAACTACACAGTTCAAGAAGCTGCATTCTTTCATGGGATCTTTAGCGGCCAAGCCAAGCTGTGACAACATCTCATAAGATGAAGAATCCTCACTTTGAAACAGTTTTTTACCTTGAGAGTTTCTAGAGAGAAATATCTCTTTGCTCTTATCCTTTGTTGCAGATTCTTGAGATGCGTCGTTAACAGATTTGCACATTGAGGTTGGTCCATTCAGTTGGCTTGCAACCCTAAGAATGCTTTCCCCAACTCTGTAAATTATCTTTGACTGTGACGAGTTGGTTTTATTCCCTGACGATGAAAGACTTTTACAGCGTTTGACTATGAAGTCATCAAGAATAGAATCAACAACTTCTCGTTTCTTACAAGAAGATGATGAAGTTAACTTGCCAGCAGTTTTAATCCCTAATCCACTTTTATGATTTGGAACAGATAGGTGTCTCTCAGCCAGGAGCTCAGCCAAACTTTTCTCTTTCTTTCTTGGATATATGCTATCTCCAGAGATGTTCTTACGCTTATGAGTCAACTGATCTTGGCTTTTTGACTTCACCTTTCTGGAAGAAGCATGCTCATCATTTCTAATTTCAGTATCAACGTTTTCATTCAATTGACCATCACTCTTCACTTCTGCTGATTCTGATTGCAGGACCTCTGTGTCACTCAACAACAAGGTGCCGAAATTTTGGAATTCAGGCAGTTGAGAATATCCCTTCCAATGATTGAATGCTGATAGTTGGGCTTTTGCTGTTACAAATTTCAACCTGTCAACAACACTGAATAGCAATTGGCCTATTGCTTTAATATAATCAATGAGTTTTGCAGGTTCAAAAGCATCAGCACTTGAAAAACTATCCAAATTTTTTCTTCTACTAGCATCTTCTTGAATTCCAGTATTAATAATTATTTGAGTACTGATCTTGCTATACTCAGGTATGCAAAGGCAGGCCAGCCCAAACTGTACTCGCCTAGAAACCTCATCCAAAGCACATTCAATAGCATAAAGAAATTCGTCCAAGTTGTTCTGTTTCTCCATTTGTGAGTAATGGGATCGGAAAGGTTTTATCATCGATGCTTCATTCCAAGCGAAAGTCTGATCCCCAAAATATGCAATTAAAAAGCCATCCCTTTTAAAATACTTTTTAGCCAGCTCCGATGAATCAGAGGGATCCAATATCTGCCCAGGCCACCAGGGGTGGCTCCTCACTTTGCCCCATACAAGATCAGAGACAGTGAATTCTGGCTTTGAGGCAGATACTTTCACATTCTCACCACCTGACTCATTCTCATCAGCAATCACATATGGGTTCAAATCCACAAAAAGATCTAGCGCACTAGACTTATTACTATCACCATTTTCCTGGGAAATCCCTGCATCAGAAACAACACTGGCTGCCATTGGACCGTGAAAGGCATCATGTTGGTCATCATCTTCCACAGTCTGATTCCCCATAAAATCAGAAACTACTCCTCCAGAAACACGGGTGGCATCTTCTGGTCTCAAAACATCATCAGTATTAGCATCTTTCACAATAGAAGGCAAGAAATTAAATTCTGCTGAGCTCGGACGAATCTCCTTTTCCAATACTTCCTTCTGAATTTGACAAGAGCGTTTATCTTCTACCCCACAGAAGTGTGTTTCAGTTACTTGGACTACCTCAAAAGAGACATCAACAATAGTATTTCTCTCAGTCTCCGTTCCTACAGACCCTCGAATTTCTGTTTCCACTCGCCTATCATCAGACTCTACATTCGCATTGCCTAACCCATCAATAGCTATACCCCCTTCAAAGTCCTTAACTTGGTCTTTCTCTACTACTAACATAACTGGCTCCTGGGTCGGGTCTGTTAGGGTTTCAGCATCAAATAAACCGAGCTTAGCCGTTGGTTCTGGTCCGTCCGAAACGACGTCGGAATTAAGGTCAAGATTCGCAGACATTTATACACACACACTTTATGATAATATAGGAGAGAGCAACAGCATGTATGAGTAAATATACAAAACGCCCCAACTTAAGATGAAGAGCGAGCAAACAGAGGAGAAAAAAAAAGGAGTACCTTATGTCTTATGCGTCACAATATATAATACTAATAACACAGAAAACAAAATGGCTTCGTTTTGACCTCGGAACTGATGATGATGATGGAGCAGCAGCAACAGAAGTTGAAGATGCAGAAGAAAGAAAAGGATCTTGTGGTGTACTACCAGCGATTTTTGGAAAAAAGAACTTACAGCGTAGCCTACGATTAGATTAGAAATATATATGCATTGAGTTGACACGTGGAGAAGATCTGACGGCTTAATATATACACATCGTCCTCTCTTGTTTAATTAGAAACGATATGTCGTTATTTCAACAGATATCAGCAACTCTGTTTTATCTCTCCCGCCAAGACAAGAAGAGGAGTTTTAGCATGTACGGAAGCACATGCTCGGAGAAGCACCACCGTCCGATGACCGACGCTATGGAAATCATGGCCGTTTATTTCCCGTCGAACGATTGCGCAGCAGTCGACGAGAGCAAGCTGTTGCTCACGTCTGATCTCATCCACTTCTTCTCCTCATCTGCCGCTCAACATCTCGCTTCTCAGGTATATTTGTAGAAGAAATGATGAAATTAGGTTTTGAAATTGAAATATCGATTATGAATGACATGAACAGGTGAAAGAAGAGAATGGCGCCTTCTGTTTGGCTGTTGATTTTGAGCAATTTAGAAAGATATGTGAGGTT
Organism: Omphalea diandra; assembly: GCA_949677035.1. Taxonomy (NCBI): domain Eukaryota; kingdom Viridiplantae; phylum Streptophyta; class Magnoliopsida; order Malpighiales; family Euphorbiaceae; genus Omphalea; species Omphalea diandra. The sequence goes on from CATIWR010154767.1 coordinate 3,126, forward strand.
GAGGAATTTTATGCAACTCTAGAGGATAAACCTAAAGTAGCTCTCTCTTGCATGGCTGCTGCGCTTCATAAGGTTACATTTTTCATATTGTCCGTCTCTCTTTCTCTTTTTTCGTTTTCTTCTCTTTTTTATATTATTATTCTTTTTTTTGAACAGTTATTATTATCCACTTGTATTGAAACAGGTACTTTTGAATAATATGGAGGCAGAGGATGGCATGAAGATAAATATTCGTCTTTATAACTATCCTGAATCGATGATTGCTTTGAAAAACCTGAAAGCAGCATATATTGGTAACTTTTATTTAAGGCTCCAATGGAAAAAGGCATGTTTGGCATTGCTACTTCTAATAGTAGCAATTCGTGGGCAAAAAGAATAGAAGAAATTCTCTTTGCTAATTAATAATAGATTTTTCCAATATGAGTTTTGAGATCTAAACATCGAAGATTTCGCAAATGGCTATTTGAATTTTCTTGAGAATCTATCTAAACTACTTTTACAAATTTCTTTTTGGATTACTAACATGTTGTGATTTTAGTCAACTACTATAGCTTTTTGAACTTGCAATGCCAAATATACTCTAAATTTATGATTAGTTGTGTTTTGAGCTTTTCCTATGTGGATTTGGCACTGTTTTAAGTGATATGTATTGTTTGATGAAATGACAGATAAGCTGGTATCCGTGCGAGGGACTGTGGTGAAAGTCAGCACTGTTAGGCCTTTGGTGGTGCAAATGAGTTTTGACTGTGATAAGTGTAAATCCAATATTGTACGCATATTTCCCGATGGAAAATTTTCACCTCCAACTGTTTGTAACTTGAATGGATGCAAGAGCAGGACTTTTCACGCCATTCGATCTTCTGCTCGAGCTATAGATTTTCAGAAAATAAGGCAAGCCACTTGAAACTTTCCTTTTCATTTGGATGGGGGAGGGTTATGTGGATTGTTCTCACAATGCTCCCTGAAATAAATAATTTTTCCGTTTCTTTTAATTTTTTTTTTTAGTTCTCTTCTGATTTATCTATTCCTCTGAATTTGTGTGTGTGTGCTTCGTTCAGGATTCAGGAATTGCTAAGGTCTGAAGATCATGAAGAAGGGCGAGTTCCTCGAACAGTGGAGTGTGAATTGACTGAAGATCTTATTGATTCATGCATCCCTGGTGATGTGGTGACTATTACTGGAATTATAAGAACTATTAACAATTATGTGGATATTGGAGGAGGTGAGGTGAAAGGATTCCATGCGAAATTTTTTCATGACCAATAATTCAAGATTATTGGAACATGGATAATTCTTGATTAATTTTATTTTTAGGCACATGGCATGCTTATGATTAATAATTTCATGTTTAGATTTTGGTTTGCAGATCTTAAAATATTTGCAGCTCTTGACATAGCGTTCTGCAATCCTTAATATTTGCAGGAAAATCAAAAAGCAAAAATCAAGGATTTTACTATCTGTATCTAGAAGTGGTTTCCATAAAAAATTCCAAGTCACAATCTACATCTTGTGATTTGCAAGTTTCCACATCCAATGCTAGAGCTACAGAGCTGTCTGATTTATTCTCATTCTCTTCTAGGGATTTGGAATTTATTGTGAAGTTTTCAGAAGAATATGGTTCAGAAATCTTCCGGCAAATAATTCAATCCATATGCCCTTCAATCTATGGACATGAACTTGTTAAAGGTATATTAAGTGTCTGCCAAACTAATGCTGCACTTCATTTTCCCTGCCATTTCCAGCATCTTAAAGCATTAAGAAGTGAAACAATTGTCCGTCTTTTAATTTATAGCTTGAAAAAAATGAATTATCTTTCAAACAATTATAAAATTTTCTGGAATTTCATCAATAAAATACTAATCTACCTGACTGATATTCTACTGTTTCCCTTTGCCAATGCTAGTTCTTTTCATTGTTTTATGCTAGTGACGTCTTCAATCATGTTTGGGACAATGGAGTGCCAAGTATCTTAATGAGTGATATCTGAATAAAGAAATTGCCTAATTTTCTCCAGTTCTGCATTTCATTAACTCCTTTCTGAGTGTGGTCGTTAACTTAAATAATGATGTGATGCATACATTCTAATTTTTTGACTTTTAACAGTGGGAATAACATTAGCGCTGTTTGGAGGTGTATGCAAGCATTCCATGGATCAAAATAAAGTCCCTGTTAGAGGAGATATCCATGTCATAATAGTTGGTATGCTTAAAATGTTGTCTGCCCTTATAATGCACCTAAAATAGGCTACTTACATTATTTTATCAAGTTAGAAGTCAAAAGTAATTTTTATTTTCAGAGATGGATGAGAGAGAATGAGCTTGCAAAATGTTATTTACCATTTTGCTAGGTGATCCTGGACTAGGAAAGAGTCAATTACTGCAAGCAGCAGCTGCTGTTTCTCCACGTGGTATTTATGTATGTGGCAATGCTACAACTAATGCTGGCCTTACTGTTGCCGTAGTGAAGGATTCCATGACAAGTGACTATGCATTTGAGGCTGGTAAGTGATTGTTTCTTACTTTTTTTTACCTTTATAGTTTAGGATGTTATTATTTGGTTTAATTATTTCCTCCATGGGTTATAAAGTGAATAGTTTACTTGGTGAAAGTTGCCCTTTTCTTTCAGTTCTTGCTAGGTTTATACATATGTATGCAACAACATGCTGTCACATACGAACTTTGGTGCAGCAAAAGGTTGTTCTGTTATTATCTGGAGGTCATATGTTCAAACCAGTAATAGCCTCTTTGTAATGAAAGGGGAACACTACAGCTTCCGACCCTTCCCAAAACCTATTGCTGGATGGCCGTAAATTAGGATATTTTTTTCTTTAGAAGATGGTAAGATATAAGATCAAAGAGGGCAATCTTTGGGAGATGGGTAAGTTTGTTCCTTCATGACCAGAAGGTTGCTAGTTTGAGTTGTGGGAGCAGCAAGGGGAAGGCTACACATGATAGATGACCCTCTCCCTCTCCTAGTCTTTACATAATGGGAAGTCCTGTGCATCGGGGAAACCCTTTAAGATATAAAATCAAAAGGCTGTATACTCACTTCTTTCAAGGTTCAGGAGCTTAATGAAATTGCTTTCTAATGCGCCAGGGTGCAGAAGGAACTTGTTGAAAGGTGATGTGTCTGGGTTTTAATTGTTGGATGTTACATATAGAAATTTACATTGTAGCATAGCTTCAAGATATACAAAATAGAATGAGAAGGGCCACATGCTGAACTTCAAATTTAAGCAACAGCTAAAGTTTAGGAAAATACGCAATAGAGGAAGTTCCTAATGATAGACCACAAAGCAATGAATGGTTCTGCCATTTCGTCTCTATTTTTGACAAGCATATAATTGGGTCTACTTGAGCTCTAAGATCTATACAATTCTTGTGGCATGAAATTGTTCCATATAATTCTTAAGAAACAGTTATATCTTGCAATAGGTGCAATGGTGCTAGCAGACGGTGGATTATGTTGTATTGATGAATTTGATAAAATGTCTGCAGAACATCAGGTTTTTCCTTGACTGTTGATTGATTGCTAGTTCTTTGTTTAGCTCACTTGACCTCTAGGAATATGTTTTACTTGTCCTGGTATTACCACAGGCTCTTCTGGAAGCCATGGAGCAACAGTGTGTCTCCGTTGCAAAGGCTGGCCTACTAGCAAGTTTATCAGCTCGGACTTCCGTTTTAGCAGCAGCAAACCCTGTCGGTGGTCATTACAAGTAATTTCTTCTTTTTGGTCTATGGGTTATTCTTTCACATAAGGGTATCCTGATACTAATAGTGGATGCAAGACAAAAGCAACAATGATATGTAAGAAAGTATCTCTATGATTCTTGCGAAAGTGTGATATTGCAGAGACTGAGCATTTTCAGGCAAACTGTCCAAATTTTGGGTTCTGACAGAATCACAATTCTAGCCCTGCCTGCAAATTGTACATTTGTATTTTAATTTTATATTTAGCTTGGTATAAGTTGATATTTGATTTCAAATTGCAGCCGAGCAAAGACGGTGAACGAAAATTTGAAAATGAGTGCTGCTCTGCTTTCACGATTTGATTTGGTTTTCATATTGCTTGATAAACCTGATGAAGTACTGGATAAGCAAGTCTCAGACCACATCATGTCAGTAAGTTATCCTGTCCAATGTCTTATGTTGGTTTATTCTTTTGCATGAAAACATGCTGTTGATATCCAATTTAAAGTGACTCGCACCTTTTTGAGTATGTGCAATGTGTCTGTCTTTTGCCTGCATGCAAGTGTCATAGGCATATGTGATGAATTTTGAAGGAACTTTAGAATGCAACATATACAAGAAGTAACTTTAATAGAATTCTAATAGCTATAGATTTATAAGTCAGCATTTCAATCATGATGATGAGATGGGATGGGAGACTATTGGCATAAAAATCATGAATACTGTTCCTCAAGCAGCTGGAGAATTTGTTAGTTGTTAAATTATTGTTCTCCCCAGGACCATGCATAATATTTTGGATAATTTTAGATATCCATTGTTTTTTGAGGATATGAAAGAATAGATGCGTTCATGTCACAGCTTCATGCTGGATATGGCGAACATGCACCAGCAGCAAAAAAGCTACGGATAGGTAGTGTTTCTTAATTATTTTGCCTGACTTAGTAATGTAGATTCCTCTTCCACATAAATAATTAACATGGTGCCTTCAACGTACAAAATGCAGCATCACATAACAGTGGGGACAGTGTAAGAAGTGGTTCTTTAATATCAAGGCTCAGACTTGAGCCAAATAAAGATGTTGATTTTGTTCCTCTACCGGCTCCGCTTCTTCGAAAGTATATTGCGTATGCTAGAACTTATGTCTTTCCCAGGTGATTGGTGTCATCTTTACCTTGTGAATTTGATGCAATACATACTTTGTGACTGCAACAAATATTTGCTAGTGCAACTATTATGTTATGATGTTTATTTCACTGATACAGGATGTCAAGACCAGCGGCAGAAATCCTACAGAAGTTCTATTTACAACTTAGAGATCATAATACATCAGCTGATGGTACACCAATAACAGCAAGGCAACTAGAAAGTCTGGTGAGGCTTGCTGAAGCTCGAGCTCGGCTAGAGTTGAGAGAAGAAATAACAGCCCAAGATGCAATGGTATTTATATTGTTTTGTGATCCTTTATTGTTTTGTCAGTCATGTTGTCATTTTTATTTCTGGTCTTAAATCATTTTCTACCTGTTGGTTCAAACTTTTAGGTTAATGATCCATTAGACAGTTCTAGAAGTTGATCACAAAACTCTACTGCAGACTAAATGCGCAGATACACAGAAGATTTATAAGTGAAAAAAAAAAAGTAAAATTTTCATGAATAAAATTTAATTTGCTCCCTATACCTTTTAGATGTGAGCAAGTTCTAAAAGATTCAGAAGAGCCATTTTTTACTTCAAGGATATTGATAACATCGCCATCTAAACTAACCTTAGGTTGAAAACTTAAGCATTCCTCAATGTCTAAGAAATTCAAAACAAAAGTAGTTTCATATCATATTTCATAACTTTCTAACCAAATTGTCATTCTTGGTTTTTGTTTTACAGGATGTGGTTGAAATTATGAAGGAGTCCCTCTACGATAAATATGTTGATGAGCATGGTGTTGTAGATTTTGGTCGGAGTGGTGGAATGAGTCAACAGAAAGAAGCAAAACGGTTTCTAAGTGCCCTTGATAAGCAGTCAGAGTTGCAGCAGAAAGATACTTTTTCAATTTCTGTATGTGCCATTGCTTTTTACTGACAATTATAGTGATTAAAAATATGCCATGCAAAATCAAATTTTATCCTTTGTTTTGTCTTGTTGGTACTTCAGGAAATATACAGTTTGGCAGATAGGATTGGCCTAAGAGTTCCAGATATTGATACATTTGTGGACAATTTAAACAGTGTCGGTTATCTGCTCAAGAAGGGACCAAAGACATTCCAGGTACATGGTGTAATCTCGTGATCCAAACACACATTTATACCGTTGAATAACCAGATAGTATAAGAACATACAGAAACAGAACATGTTTTTGTGATTCTGTGTCCAAACATCAACGTGAACATGAACAGAAATAATTCAATTAGCTAATGCTCATTTTGGCTACCGACTACAAGAAACTTCTGTTTAATGACCAGACTTTGTGACGCAGGTGTTAACATCATCTTATTCAAGAAGTCAATCATCAAGGTCAAGGTGTTGAAGTTCTTTGGAGAACTGGAAAACTTCTCTAGTCTGTAGTATGATCCCATCAAACTTTTCGATAGGACTTCCTGACATTATAATTGGCTTCCACATCCTTGCTTTAGACATTTATGTGGGTCAATCACATCATCATAGAAAAAGCTTCACTTACAAAAAGTTGAAAATTAATGCGTGTATTACACGTGATGTTTACCATGAATCAATTTTAATGTTTCTTTTCTCCTGAACAGATATGCATAGATTTAGTTCATTATTTTGTAGAATAATAATATTAAATCAAGATTTCATGGTTCATGATATAGAATTAATCCTGTAAAAATTTCTTTGCATATTCCTTATTCTGGAATTCCATCCTCATAAAAAATTAACACGGTGTATATTCAAGTTCATTGAAGTTGAGCTGAAACTCAAACATTGTCATCAGTAGAATCTAGACGCCACTCACTCCCATAATAAGAATTAGGCAAGCCCAACCAGAATTTGAAAGCCTCAGCTGCTCGCTTTTTCTCTCTTCTCCTGTCTTGCCTGGCCTTTGAGGCATGTTTACTAGTAAACATTCTTGAATGCATCTCCACATAGATCTTCTTATACTTGGTCTTATTTGGTGGTATCCCATATTCTTCCATGCAAACCACTATTTCTAGAGCTTTTTGAAAGAAAGCAGCCCTCACACAAATATCAGCTAGAGTATCTAACAGTCCCTCATCGGGTATCATTGTTGGCGGAAGAGATGAATCAGAATTGGAGTTCTCTCCTTCATTTTGTGGTATACACCTTTCCTTAACTTCTTTCCAAAGTAGAAGTGCTTCCCCTGGTTTTCTAGCCAGTGATATACCATTTGCAAGACTACCATAAGTAGCTACATTGGGATGAAACCCGTTCTCCTTCATTCTCTGGATTATGTTTTTTGCTTCCTCAACCAATCCCAGTCTACAATACCCTTCAACTAGCATATTCCACGCAATCAAATCAACTTTCACACGTGGGTCTTTAAACATTTCATCAAAGACCTGGTTAGCCAACTTTGGTTGGCCTGATAAGGCAAAAGCTTTCATCAATGTAGTGTAACTGATCTTCGTAGGAGCAATTCCTTTTGCTCGCATCTCATTAAAAAAAGCAAGAGCCCCTGCACTATCATCAATCTGTATACATCCATCAATCAAAGTGTTATACGACACCACATCAGGCTCAATTTCAACATCATCAGCCATTTCTTTAAGCAACTCCTTAGCCTTATCAATCTGCAGCTGCTGACAATAACCCTTCAGCAGAATATTATACGTAATCCTATTAGCAGGCACACCAATTCTAGTCATTTCCGCTAGCACCTGACGCGCACGATCCATAGAGCCTGCCTTCACAAGAGCAGAAATGACAGTAGTATATGTCACATGATCAGGATGACTTGCATTATCATCCTGATGCCTCATTGCCTCCAGCATCCTAATAGTATCACTTACACGTCCTTGCTTCATATAACCCTTCATCAAAGTAGTATATATCCTAGAATCAGGAACATAAACTATAGGCAACAAAGGTGGCTCACTACTACTACCTCCAATCCAATTTGGAAGCAATTTCTCAAAAACACTCTTCTCACAAGTTCCTAGCTGTGTATTCTCATCTTCGCTCAACTCATCATTATTCGAATCTCTAAGAATCTTACAAAGATCTCGCCTTTTTTCCCTCATTGCCTGAACCATTTTCTCCGCAGTGTCTAAATCACCAAACCCAACATAGGCAGCGACAAGAGAATGCAAAGTAGTCATACATAAAGGTATTCCCTTTTCAATTACTCTTTCTAACACAAACACAAGCAGGTCTTTCCTATTACACCTCCCACATAATTTAATCATAACATTATAAGTTAAGATATCAGGTTTAGCCCCAAACTCACCCATTTCATCGAAAAGCTTCAAAAACATTTGCCCATCTCCTAAATTAGCACAAGCATTCAGTACATTATTGTAAGCAGCCGTATCCGGCTTTGACTCTGCCACCATTGCCATGTCGGGGAACCGCCGAAGGCGTCGCGTGATTGACTTGAACAGCCTGAGCGCTTGAGCGGGGCCGTCATCAGGAGAGGAGGCCAGGCGGCTGAGGACGGCGGACCAGGCCTTGACATGGGGGAGATAGCCGGAACGGAGCATGGAGTTAATGAGGGAGATGGCATACTGCAATTGGCCGGATTTCGTAGCAGAGACGGCGAGGAGTCCGAGGGAATTGGCGTCGAGGCGGTGGAGTTGGCGGTCATGGCGGAGGCGCGTGAGGATAGACTGAGCGCGCTTGAGACTAAGAGGAGTGTTTTGGTAGCTAAGTTGGGAAACTAAGCGGCTAAGGCAAGTGGGGTTTGGAAGGTGAGATGATTGCGTATAATAAGCCCACGCTTCTTCGGTTTTCCTTTGGCGTAGAAGAGATAACAATTTTTGGTCATTATTATTATTAGCAGCAGCGGCGGCGGCGGCGGCGGCAGAAGTACTAGTAGTAGTAATAGAGGTGGTGGTGAGAGAGAGGTTTGGTGATGTAGGATTGGCTTGGTTGGTGGTGTTATACGCGCAGAATGACCTAGTGAGTTTGGATGTGGTGGTGGAGGGCCAGTGGAGGGTGAAAGAATGCGGGAGAGGGTATGGGAGATTAGAGAGAGGGGAGGAAGAGGGGAGGGGTGGGTTCATGGTTGGAGGTGGTGGTGTTCCATTAAGGTGGAGAAGAAGAGAAGAAATGATAGAAAAGGAGGGATCTTTTATTTTGAATTGTGGAGGAGAGGAGAAGATGAGGAAAGAAGGAAAGGAGGAGGAGAGGAAAGAAGATATGGCAGTTTCAGGTTGGTTCACTTTGGGTGGAAGTGAGGGGTCATACGTTGAGCTTATTCTATCCTCTTCCTTCCTTGTCTTGTCTCAACCTATTGTTTCGTGCCTTCTCAACTTTCTGATTTTTGTCGGAAGCATATTTTTCATAATTTTTTATATTTAAATATTTAAAATAAGTAATTAATAAAAATATTTTTCTTATTAATAAAAATCATTTTATAAATTTAATAAACTCACATAAATAAAAAAAATAAATTAAATAAATTTATATTTATCAATATATTTATTATCATCAATCATTTTTTATTATCAATGTTTATTATTAGATAGTAATTATCCGCGATTCACGAAATTCATATAATTTTTATTAAATAATAAATAAAATAATTATAATATTTTATAATTTAATTTTTTATAATATTATAAATAAAAAAAATTAATATTTTTCCATCTATTTCAAATAGCAAAACGTATTTCTTATAGAAAAATTATTTGTCAAAAAATAAAGGAAGTCAAATATGAATTTAATTACTTTTTTTTATTTTGATTGCAAGTTAGGAGCATTTTAAATGAATATGTTCTACGAAAAAAGTTTTAAAACTGAAGATTTCATTGATAAACTTATTAAATAATTGATGATTGAAATTCAATATAAAAGTTCATTTGTGACACTGAATTGGATAATAGACTTAGAACTCATTCATAATTATGATTCCAGCGTTTTATGAATTACAATTTTTCGTTTAACTTCATAAAAAATTTTCTGGTAGTTGAACTCTATGGTTGCAAAGAATAGATGAATTTTACATGCAGGAAGGATAATTCCTAGTTTGCTTCTATATATTATATAAAAAGAGCATTATTGAGGTCAAAGATTTTATTGAAAATTTTGTATCATTTTGGAATAGTTATGTTGATACATTATGAAATCTAAATAATTAAACTAATAAGACTATAAATTGAAAATGAATTTTATATCATCTTTTCACTACCTTATATTTGAGAGAGTAAGGTAAGATAAGTGCAAGCTGAAATTTCACATAGGCATTTAGGCAAAATAGAAAAAACAAATAACAAAAGATCATCTGTTTAGCACCCTGCACATAGTGGGATTGAACATTCTTGGTCATCTCACATTTGGATATAATTTTGTAATATTTCATTAAATTCATTTATAAGAATTAACCATAAATTAATTGCAGGATTTATAATTTAATTTTTAGCTTCTAAGAGGATTGGAAAGATTTGATTTGATGGATTCAGGGTAGAACTCATCCACAAAAAAAGTTATTTTATTAATTTTTTTAACATTTTAAATGCCAACTATATATCTTCTAAGACTTAATTTTTATCTCATTTAAACCCTATTGGGGTAAAAAAAAAAAAAAAAGGCTAATTGAAGTTATTGATCTCACCAAATCCTCCAATTCTCATACTTGCCCATGCATATAATAATTTTATATGTAAATTTTAACTTTAGTTTGTTTTTTAACTTTTATTTCCAAAATACAAGATAGGACACAACTAAAAGTATTATGAACCACATATATTTAATTGCGTTTTCTACTTTGTTTTTCATAGTGTCTAGCATAAAAATGCGTGGTAAGTACCAAAGCTTAAAAATACAAATATTTTAATTTATTATCTATATATCAATTCAAGAGCTTTTTTTTTATCTTTTAATATTTATTCTTCCCTTTCTTCCCCACTCGTCCAAACAAATTTAACATAAATTTTCTTTTATTTTAAAGATCATTTATTATTTAACCAAACATGAGATAAAAAAAAAATTTCTTCTCTTTTTAACTCCCTTCGCTTTTCTTTAAAATATCTTCTCCTCCCTTACTTTTCTTATTGCTATGCATAGCGAAGAAGATCCCAATTTTCTCTTTGTTAAAAGTTTGTACACTGTCTTTTGAGAAGATTCAGTATCCTGCTTTTAATGGATCCTCAAACATTTGAACTGCAAGAATATACAATTGCGACCAACCTATGCCCAAGTACAAATTTCTCATCACACAAAAGCCACAAGGCTTTAGCTCTTTTCTCGTCCATCTCTTCATCTCCAAATTTGTAGTAGTAGATTTCCTAGCTAACAACTGGTTTTTAGAGAAGTTAGTATATTTGGCAAAGAAGAAAGTTGAGGCCAGATAAAAGAGGGAATTAGAGGGTTAAGTCTATTATAAGTAGGGCAATATTTTTGGAATGTCATTAAAGCAAGGTTCATAAGAATGCTTAACTTGATGCCTAAATCTAGCTATAACATATGCTTGAAGAAAGATGGTAGGCCACAGAAGCCTTGCTGTGTTTTGAATTTCAGGTTTTAACCCACTTAAAAGAAACAACTTAGCATGAACTCGCGCAAGTATATATAACCTTTTAGAATCGAAAGGTAAAACTTGGGATTATCATAAGCGTTAGCCCATTTTGGGCAGCCTTGCATTAAGCCTGGATTTCATGTGCAATTGATTCCCTTGTCACTTTCGTTTGCGGCGCAACACTCTCGATCGACAAATATTGTTCACATTGGTCCTTTCTTTGTCGTCAAAGTTACTTTGATAAGGTTGATGATTGAAAATCAATAAAATTCTTTATAAACAACCAAGTTATGTGTTTTTGTTCACTGTGCTAACTAGAAACAAATAAAGTGAAATTCAATGTTCAAATTTTTTTTTGAAAGGAATTAAATGTTCAAGTTAAATCTTATAATTTCGTTTAAATCTCTTTATCAATACTGATAATAATATTTATGATCACAAAATTATAATCCATGATTTCACCTGTCCTCCATCATTTAAAAAATTATCAATATGATTTCTTCTTTTAGTTTTTCAAATTCTATTTTACAATTGAAAATTTTGGAAAACCAACCTTTCAGTCTAGTTGAAAAGGTAATCTACTACAAGCATTTTCTAAATGCTTCACTATCTGCATGCTTTCTTGAACATTTCATATACCTGTCTCCATGGATTTGAACCTGGTAAACACAGCAAAAGAAGAGCTTGACATCAAATTTACAAATTATATTATGCTCACAATTGTACATGTACAAGAGCTCATGGACTCAGAAATATATAACACAACAAGAGCAGCATAAATTGAATAGCTAGAAGAAATAAAGGCATGCTTTTTAGGAAGAATTTTTGTCAATAATATTAGCAGCCGTATGTCAAGGCAACACTAAAATCCAAGACTTTCGTCATTGCAATAGAAAAAGAGCAACTAGTTCTATGGTGAAGGCAGATATCTGTACACTGATTTGTACAAGAAATGTTGGGAAGCCAGTCGGTTGAATTGAAATCCCCTTCTGTATAACTTCCCAAACTTATGTTATAATTCAACTACCTGTTATCTGCACAGAATTTACACATCACACCAAAGTGTAGTCAGTGAAGTTAAGGAGCTTCCTCTTGTCGGTAACAATCAGCTCCCTTTTCCTACCCATCGATTCAATCGTGGTATAACTTACTAGGCATTCAATCATTTTCCCTGTACAAAAGCACCTATTCCAAAAATTACAAATTCACAATCCATGTAACAGCAAAGTTATGAAAGGTGGAACGAGCCTTGTCCTTCTGTAATGGCATACAAAAGCTTCTCTTTCATCTTGTCCTGCAAACAAACCATTTAAAATTCTCTAGTGCAAAAACAGTCTTACTGCAAAGGAAAAATATAATTGCTTGTTAAGAAAGAAAACAAGGTTACTTTTGAAGAGTAAGGCGGCAACTTCAGGTAATTGGCACAAGTCATCACACTGGGTAAGTCTGCATCTACACAGTCGCCACAGTGCTGTAAATAATAAGATAAAATTAAATAGTTTCTATACTAAAATCTGAGGAAGAAGAAATAAGAGCACAAAAGAGATGTGTCGCCGTCAGACCTTTCTAACAATTGTCAATTTTGGATTCAAAGATGCCAAACCTCCCGGAGGAAGTCTAGGTGCCCCAGTTACAAACTGCAGAAATGCTCGTCGTTGTTCTCAATTGAACTCTTGCATGATTTCCAGTAACTGTAAACCAATAGCAAGCGAGCAAGCAATTCTCAAGATCTATGATATGAAACTTGAGAGATGAAACCAAAACTGATCGTTATGAGGGAGAAAGAGGGAACCGACATTAGTGATAGAAGGACTGCTAGCAGTGTATCCATGATCAAACTTGATGTGATCCAAAAGCTCATTTAACTGATTTAACATAAATAAAGACATAAAGAAAGAAAATATTACAACTTAATGGTGATAATCAGTATTCAGGAGTAAAGAATGATCAATCAAATAAGATATACATACAGCCCAAATATCATGTTCTCCACATAGTAATCGCTCTAGTTCCTCCACATTGAAAACTTGAATATGCTTAATTGGAAAAACCTGAGAAATATCAAGTAAAATAGGCAAGAAAATCAATTAGTTAGCAAAATTAAATTGGAACTCATTGAAATCACACGTTCTGATTAAATAGGAGGAAAAATTCAAAGGGAGACATCATGTAAAAAGAGGAAGGAAAACTTAAAATATTACAACTATTGATTCAGTAATATTACTTCTAGGAAACAGAATATATAGAAGAAATAGATTAATCAATAATCTGTAGTTGGTTAAGGAACTCCCATGGGAAAATAAAAGGAAGAGCTTAAGCAATGCACATATCAGGCGAAACGGAAAAACATGCAATCTTAATGGGTAACATGACAAAATTGTTTATTTCCATCACAAAAGTGTGTATTTTTCAATAAATAAATAAATGTGATGGAACACACCTTATTAAATCCAGACTTGAAGCTTCAACTTGTCTGAAAATTCCACCATGTATAGTTGCGTCCACAACTAGAGAAACATACTCTTCCAAGTTATCAATAGTTACCTAAAGTGTATGACATAAAAAAAGTGCTTTAAGTTTGTAGGCCATCAAGTAATCATTTCATGTTAAGTAAATAATTTCATATTAAGGGACGACTTTCTATGTTGTGATCTTTGTGGAGAATATGATCAGAATATCCAGGAAGAGAAAAGTCAAGAGAGAGATCCTCAATTCTGGAATTTCGAAAGCATACACCAGCATCAAAATCAACAGTAAAACATGAATTTTCTCCAGAAGCTGATCTCAAAAATTTGTTTCTATTAACCACAGCCTGAAACTCTAACAGCGTCCTGCCCAACTCAGGATTGAATGACTGAATATCGTACATATTAATTTCCTATCCCGAAAAATAACCAAGAAAAAAGAATATTATATAGATCATAATAGGTAAGGACACAGGAATGAATGACTTATTAAAAGTTAAATAAAAACAATTAATACTTAAAGCATGTAATGGAAGCTAACCTGCTGAAGAATAAGCTTGTAGAAGGCATTAGAGAATGGCAGGTCCAAGACCCTTCCTTCTTGAAGAGCCTTTGCTACAACTTCTCCCAAGAGGACAAACTTTTTAATAACATCAGAAAACTGTATCCCATCAGATGTATCCATTGTAGATAGCCATGGACGAGAAAAAAGACCAAGCGGAGACATCAGAATTTCAGAATCCTCAGTCCATAATCTTTTCCTGGCTGAAAATGAACTGTGATGATCCTCTCTCCACATGCCAAGGCCAGGTTTCTGAAACTCATGACTAACCAAGGTATAAAATTCCAATGTTGGACCAAGACCACTACCGATTTCTTCATTATACACCACTTCCAGGCACCTTAACATGAGCATAAAGGTCCATCATTTGGGCCGCAGACTCCAGAATGCGATCACGCCAAACTACAAACTTTTTACAGTGCAAAGTACATGTGCATGCCTGTCTCTTGAAACTCCTGAATTACCACGTGACGGTGGCTGTGGTTGAGTTTGCTGAGGTCCAAATGCTGACATGCGAAAGTATTTACATTTCGCTTCAAAGCTAAATAAAAAGGGGCATGAAGCCATAAGCTGATGACACCATAATGGCATACTATCTACAGACATGGCCAAAGAGTCCAACATCTGTTGCTCCAGTTTTTCTGTCAACTTACTGCTCACAAACTCATTCTGTGAGACTGAACGCACTGCTACTTTAAGATTATCCAAGTTATTGAATAGCCCTTCAGCAAATGCATGTACTCTGTCACGAGACATCAGATGAAATGTAAACCTGTTCAAGGCTTCCAAGCTTTTAAGCAGAAATAATACATCATAAGTAGGACTCAATTTATCCAAGTCAGAAGCAAGTTCACAATTAAATATGCTGGAGCAAAATGAAGTATACTGGGCATAAGCTCCAATCTTATCTGCCATCGAGGAATTTTGGGCGAATTATGACATTCATGAGAATCATCATCTTTAGCTTCTATGGCTAGTCTATACGTCAGTGTGTATACTTGAGTCAACAGCTTTGCTGCCGAGTTAACTTCATGGTCTGCTTTAATTTTCTGCTGGAGAATTGTCTGATACAACGTCAAACTCTGGTCTAATTTTTGCCCTTCTATTTAAAATGCCAATTTTGGTGAAGCATCTCCGTTGCTAGAACATGAAGGACGCTGAATTTTTCTATCACTCTCTTCTCCAGAAGGAAACTGTACCACCTGCTCAGCAGAGGCCTGGAATACAAAAGGCAAGGATTGTAAGGACCAGCTAACTATGATTTTTCCGATTAAGAAACAGCAATTACAATAAGGAATCAGCAAGATTTTGACAAGTCAAGGATAGAGAAATACAACATGGTAATATAGTTAAGCAATTTGAGACAAATTGGGACTATATTTAGCTATTAATGAAGGATCAACTTACAATATGAACATCATTTGAAGTAGAATTTTCACCAGGATTTCTTTGTTGCAAATTTAATGTTTGTTCCAGTGGAGATTCTGATAACATGACAGTCTCATCCTCCTAGAAAAAAATAAACAATATAAATAACTAAAGATTCTATTACTCCATATAAATGAACAGATAATGGGCTAAAGATCGATTAAGTGAAGGTAACACGAGATTCATTTATTTATGGGCCTATCTAGAATAACCTGCATCTCAGGCTCAGGAGATGTGCTGTCAGGCTCAATAGGACCTGAATTTTCACCAACACCAGAGTTCACACGTGATGAAATTTGAAACTGTACACTTTCAATTGGTTTCACGATTTGAGCAGCTGTTTCTATCTGCATAACTTTTGGTAACAAATATCCTCCAATAGCATCCAAAGAAGAAAGAGGATCAACAGTTACAGCATCGTTATAATAGTGACGAAGACATGTTTCCCCCTCTCCCCACAGGAAACGAACTCTCAGGCATGGATGAGATGTACGACGTCCATTAGGTACAACAGCAAACCAGTATCTTTGCTTGGATGAATGACTCAAAATTACAGGGAAATTTTCCAAAGAAGATAATGCACCTTGCAACTTCCGTACTAGAGCTAATACAGACATCTCTTCAGCAAGGCTTGAATAAGATGAAAAGAATCTTGCAAACACCTCAAATCTTTTTTCTATTATATAACAATGGTCACATCTACCCTGAAGTTCCACCTTTTCTCTCAGATAATGACCATTGGATATGTAATTTACTAATAATGACCTCACAATTCCACTTTCAATAAATTCAAAAGTGGAAACAGGTTCTCTTCCACTAAGCTTTGCCATAATTTGATGCAATAAACAATAAAACTTTTCTTCACCTTGACAGGAAGCACCAACACTTGCAGGCATATTCATCAGATCACCCAATGAAGTAGACAGAGCTCTGAGCTTTTGAAGAATATCTGTCAACCCATTCTCAGATTCGCATAATTCTGGTGAAAAGTAAGTGGTTTTTATATGCTGAGCAAGATTTTGGACACTATCATTTACAAGCTTGCATGTTCCTGTTTCTGAGGTTATAGGAGACTGACCAGTATCAAATGCAAAACATAAGCATCTTGCGACAACCTTTGAAACCAACTTTTGACTGGAGTCAGATGGCAGCCGGATGCCATTAAACACTGAGAACATCGATCGTGAACATTTTTCTGGCATGATGAGAGCATCAATGACAAAAAAGACACCTTCCTTAATGAATGAGTTCAAGTAAACATCTGAGCGTTTTTGCAAAATAGTCTCAGCAATTTGTAGGGCTAATATCAGCACATGGTGATCCTTTCTAGTAAAAACTCCAGCCAAAAAACTGGCATATTATGCAAAGAACTTTATCAGATTTACTGAAAAACATCCAAATCTAATACCTGCTAACTAAAGATAAGAATACAGTTCACCTTGGAATGTTTGCATTCTCAAGTAATTCAACAAGTATATCAGGTTTGCTGAAATAAACCAACTTGTTGATAACAGTCAGACAACCAAAGCAAACATATGTATTTGCACCAGAATTAACCAGCTGTTCAAGAAAGAAAAATATCATGAAGCAATGGAAAGGAATTCAAAAGGCAAATGCAATGCCATGTATCAAATAACCAACCTGGACCAACATGGATAGTATATCAGACCCAAACTTATGCAAAAGATCAGGGTGATCAACTAAAAAGG
>CATIWR010154791.1:0-12777 GCA_949677035.1 Omphalea diandra
CAATCTATAAATATATTTTTTTAACATTTCAAATATAAAAATAATTTTAGAATTTGTTCGTATTAACATTATATTTATCATTATATAAATTTTAATTTCATATAAAATTAATTAAATAATTATTATTATTTTTTATCATTATACAATACAATTATATATTCAAATGTGTTATTTAATAAATGGTAAAATTGGAAATATATTACATTTTTTTTTCCTTCCATAATTGGTTATCCAATCAAGGGAAAATAAAAATTATTTTCCTTTCCCTCCTTTTTATCCAATCATGAGGGATTTATTTTCCTCCCTTATTTTCTTTCCTCTCTATGGAAATTTGCCAATCACAGGCTTAGGTTCTCTTTTATTATTTTTTATATAATCAGCAAATTAACCCATTAGTTCATGAAATTATATATAACCCCATATTCCGAGGTAAATGCTATTTCGGTTTAGATTTTCGATTCTCAATTGCTACCACAAATTAAGAACTGGAACATAGTGCATAAAGATTTATATGCATAAACCAAGAGAGGTGATGGTTGCGTACAAATTGAACTCTGGAATCTCAATTCTCTATTAGTTGTTTTTGGTTGTTATCAATTCGCACTTTTATCAATATCTTTCATGGCGGACAATTTCTTGATGTTGAATCTCAGACAGTGTTATGTTATTTGTTCTCGGCTTCCATTATTCCTTGTTCTACATTTTGTTTATGCATATAGTAATATTAGAACTAGAGTAACATCACTATAAGGACAAGTATCTGATGCAACAGAATAATGGGTGCTGAAAGTAGCCACTTGTGTTTTCTTTAATTTCTCCTTTAATCTTTCGTTCTTTGTCACTCCTCTTCCTTGTAAACAGTAATTGCCAACAATAGAATAAGAGAGAATTGGAGAATGGATGACTGACTCCTTGAAGTAGATTTCAGTTGGCAGTATTCGCTTAATGAACAATTCATTCAACCTTGGAACTGCTCCTTGAATCTACTGTAAGGAATCCAACTTTTTTTTTTTTTTTCTTAATTCAATGACACTTTTATATGTTTGAAATTTCAACTCAACCATATTTTCAAACAGTTGCAACCATTACCAATAGCCTTATCACCTAAAAAACATCACCATTTCAAAAGCCATCTCCTTTGCAAATGAGGGAATACTTTTATTCGTTCTATGAGATTAGCTATAGTCTACAGGCTGTGTGGAATATTGAAATTGATTTCATCCCAAAAACCTATAATTTGAGAATGAAAGAGGAAAGCCATCCAAGCAGGAAAGATGGAGAGGAACACCTCTATCTTTTTGTATACAGTGTTAGATGCTTTGATTTAACTTTGTTAAGGCTTATCAAATGTATTTTCTCATTTCCAAACACTGTTTGCAAAACTGCCAATACAAGGCCTTAATTGAATCCCATATTTACCATGTCAATGTGAGATCATACTGCAATGTTACAAGTATAAACAGCAAAACAATAGTAGCAACATTCAATGGCCCTGCTGCCAGTTTGAGTTATCTATTTTAACTTATCTCAAAAATTATACATATTCCAACTGCACTTGCTATTTCATCTTATTTCATTTCTTTATTAATAAAACTTTATTTCTTTACATATAAAACTATAATTTCATTTCTTTTACTCAATATAAATGTTTTGCTACTGAAAAACATAACCTTATTCAACATAATATTTTAAAAGTAATAATTTAATACTAATAAACATTTTTAATAAAAAAATTTTAATAAATTGTGCTACATTTTAACTGCTCTATTTCGACGGTCATTTTTTAATAATTATTTTTTAATGGACATATTACAGACTATGGCCAATATCTGACATAGTTTAAAGCCAAATCGATACATGGGCTTAGTGATGGACCAAATCCATCGCTAAGCCTATGCTTCTAATCAGTAGCCCATTGAATTCATCGCTGAGTGAATGCAAATAAACAAATATATGGGCTTAGCAGCACACCGAATCCGTTGCTAAGAACACTCCTTCAAATCTCAGCGCATTACAATGAATAGAGTTAGCAACGAAAATGAATCCATCTCTAAATCCATTTCAATAGAAAGACATACATGGGCTTAGCCATTAGCCAATCTGCCATACCTCCAGAACAAGACATAGTAATATGAATTAAGGACAAGCACATATAAGAAAAAAAAACACACCTTCTCACCTTAATATATTAACGTCTATTACATTCAATTAGTAAACTGTAAATTCAATTTTTTATAAATTATACATTCATTTTTTATAAAGTGTATGTTCATTTTGATATAAATTGTAAATTCATTTTTTATAAAGTGTAAATTCATTTTTCATAAACTGTAAGTTCATATATATTCATTTCTTATTCAAATTTCTATATGATAATTTTTTAGATTTGACAGAAACTATAGATTCAATCGGTATAAATTGTAGATTCATTGTCAGTAAATTGTAGGTTCATTTTTATAAAGCGTAAGTTCATTTTTTTTTTTAAATTATAGGTTCATTTTTTATAAAGTGTAGAATCATTATTTTTAAACTAAACAAAAAGAATCAAGCTGATAAAGACAGAATCAAAAACACAAAAAAAATATAGAAAAACTAACAACTAAAGATTAAAACAATAAAAACAAACAAATAATTCATAATTTATTATCAGTAAACTGTATGTTTATTTTTTATAAAATGCAGGTTCATTTTCTATAAACTATGAGTTCTTTTTTTTTGTAAATTGTAGGTTTATTTTTTATAAAGTGCAGGTTCATTATCCCTAAACTGAACAAAAGAATCAAACACACAAAAACAAAATAAAAAATACAAAAAAACACAGAAAAACTAACAATTAAAGTTTAAAACAATAAAAACAAACAAAGAATTCATAATTCATAATTAGTAAACTTTAGGTTCATTTTTTGTAAAATGTAGGCTTATTTTTATAAACTATAGGTTCTTTTTTTAAAAAAAAATTATAGGTTCATTTTTTTTTATAAATTGCATGTTCATTATTTTTAAACTGAACAAAAAGAATCAACACACAAAAACAAAATAAAAAAATACAAAAAACATAGAAAAACTAATAACTAAAAATTAAAACAATAAAAACAAACATATAATTCATTATTCATTATCAGTAAACTGTTGTAAGTTTATTTTTTGTAAACTATAAATTCATTTTTTATAAAATATAGGTTCATTATTCATAAATTGGACAAAAATAATCAAACACACAAAACAGAATTAAAAACACAAAAAAAAAAAAAAAAACTAACAACTAAAGATTAAAACAATAAAAATAGATAAAGAATTCATAACAATTAACAATCGAAAAACAATCAACAATCTCATTTTCAAAAACTTCATCTATTGATTGCAGTTGAAACAGATAATCTAAAAATAAATAATGAAAAAACAAATAATAAAGAATAAAAAAATCAAATAAAAAGGAAAACAAAAATCACAAAAATAGAGAATCTAAAACAAAACAAAAAATAAAATAAGAGAGGAGTGTCAACTATAAACGCTCATTAATGTCGTTAATAAAAACTAATAATTTCAAAAACTCACCGGTGTGAATCTCTCTGAAAATGTATTGTATCAATAAATGACAGATAAAGTATCATGGACAAAGATTTATAATATAATTTATAACCATAGGCTTAGCGACCAATCTGCATCCCCCGCTAAGCACATACAGTGCCCGAGCATTTCTTTGCGTTTTGCAATATAATTTTTTTGTTGCTACGCCTAAAATTATGATGCCTCCATGGCGTCACATGCTTATCACTATTTCGTCATAAAGTTCATCACTAAATTTCACTTCAACTTAGTGATAGAATATGTCTCTTGCTATATATAGGTATTTTATTGCTAATCCATTACAATTTTTTAATATATCATGTAATGCCACATATTTAAGTTATATCGTGGAACCATCGTTATTCCCTACCTATTTAGGTAGATATAATCCATCGTAAAATTTAATCACTATTCCGCATATATTTTATAGTGAAATATATATATATATATATATATATGTACGCGCGACTTCGTTTTTTGATTATGTTCAAAAAATTACTGTAATGTTTACAGATTTTATTGTAACAGGTGGATGACGGCATAACAGCTGGCAGTTGGCCAACTTTTGGCCGGAGAAGTTAGCACCGGGTACAGGGTTCAACATAATAATTTTGTGTTGTAAAGGCTTATCAACTATAAACAACCGCACGTCGGATAAACTTGTGTAAAAATCGAAGCTGATGTCGATTGTCTGGTGACAATGGAGCAGAAGCTTGGCTGGAAAAGTTAGTTACAGCAACTAATACGTAAAAAATTGTTGACTTCAATAAATATATGATTGCCTTGACATGATTGGTAGAGTACTACTTATCATATCCTATGATGTTTCAGGCTCTATCCGTGATGTCCCATGATCCTAATGTCTCATGCTCCATCCGTGTTGTCCCATGCTCAATCCGTGAGTGGGGCCAATTGTTTTCAGCATTGCTCCTCCTTCATTAATGGGAGTAGTAAGAGCGCAAATAAACCGAGAGAATTTACAAATTATTCGAGATCGATTTAATATTAATTGAGCCGAGCTCGAGCTACTCAAGTAATCAAATAAGTTAAATTCGAGCTTAAAAAATACTCAACTCTAAAGATTCGCGAGTATAATTAAATTTAAATATATTTACAAAATTATCACTTTAGTTTAATTGATCTATACCTAATAGAGTTTATTCAAGTTTAATTGAGCTTTTTAGCATAAATTTCAATTTATAGAATTCATAAAAAATATATATATAAATAAATGAGTCTAATCGAGTCGAGTTTGAACTTTCAAATACTTAATCGAGTTTAAACTAAGCTCAAACTCAAGTTTAAGAATTGAAGTTTGATCGAGCTTAAATTTGAAATTTTTAAGTTGAACTCAAGTCTAGCATGACTCAGCTCAATTCGGATTGATTCCACGCTTAATGAGTAGGCCATGGCTGCACTCTAATTGGGATTATGCTTAATTGAGCATGGCCATATGTTTTCAAGTATTGCTTCTCCTTCACTTATGTGAGTAGGCCATGGCTGCATTATATATTTGAGATTAAACTTGAATAATCTTGCAATTTGAATCCAAGATTTGTTTGCAATAATTTGGCTGCACAGTCGTAACACAGATGATGCAATAAAAATTTGCAAGACTCAAATATGAAAAATTTTATAGTCACCCATGTTAAGAGTTATCGTCTTACATTAGAAAAGTGTACAAAATATAAAAGATATATAATGGTTTGAGATTAATTATCTAATTGATTAATTATAACTATTTAATAATGGTTGATTCAAATTTATTTTAACCCAATTATTTTGGGTTTAATCTCCACTCAATTTCCTTTTGTTGCCCTCATCTTTTCAATTCAATTTCTCAAATTTGTAATATGATATCTGACCTCCAGTCTCAACGACTTGATCTGATGTCACATAAAAAAAGTGAATAAAATATAAAAAATATATAATAGTTTAGATTTAACTACAAAATTGAAGAAATCAAATTGAAATATATCTTATATATTTTATGCACTTATCAAATGTAGATAACTCTTAACACCTTCACATCAATAATAAACTTTCATTCAAATTGAGTAAAAAATAATATGAAAGTGTTCTTAAATTATCATTTTGATATTTAAATAAGTATATGGGAGATTGAAAAGAAATATTAAATATCAAATATATGTTATGATGAGCTCTATTTATAGAGTGACTAAGAGTTACTCTTTTATAATTAAAAAACCTATTATAATCTTATAGGCCCATGTTGAGTCATTCCAATTATTTAACTGATTTAGTTATTAATATGCTCCTGTATATGCTAGCTAATTATTTCTCTTTGTTGGCCTCGCTTCTGTACTAATTTCCTTTATGGCCCTTCTTAATTTGGTGGTATTAGTAATTAGTGGTAGATTTAAAAATTTTTATAAAAAAAAACTAAAATGTATAGATATATTTTAAAAATAATATTTAACTTATATAATAAACATAAATTTTAAAAAATAAAGACGTGTTTATAAATATCAAGAATATTTACATATAGATTTCTTATTTCTTAATCAACTGTTAATAAATTTATCATAAATTTTATTCATATTAATATTATTAAATTAAGTTCTTAAATTAGACATTTTATTTAACAGTATTGAAGAATTTTTTAGAATTATGAGTGTATGAATTTCAACTTTATATGAAATTTAATGAACCAAAAACAAAAATAAAAATTTTACACGTGCAATTTAATAGAACAAACTCAAAAAGTTTGTAAATTTAAAATAATTTCTATAAAATGAAATATAAGTGAAAAAAATAAATTTAACAGTGAATATTTATTATTAAAAATTTAGTTAAATAAAAAAATTAATAAGATGAAAATGAAATATAAGTGAAAAAAATAAATTTAATAGTCAATATTTATTATTAAAAATTTAGTTAAATAAATAAAAATTTAATGAGATGAATTAAAATTTAGTTAAATAAATAAAAGAAAAAATAAAGGATGCCTATGCTGAATCCACCTCTGCTGGTAATGTTGAATTGATAGATATAGAATCAAACTAGAATTTTGTTTGTAATTACTTTCATGGGTCTCACAAATTTACAGGTTCTTTCAGCAAATTAGGAGAGCCTTCTCCTATATTGAAACATATTCCAACAGTACTTAAAAATTTGATATCTTTACTACAAAGTTTTCAAGCTCAATTCTTGCAGCAAATAAAGTTATAATTAAGAGAGTAAATATCTTATAGATGCAGTGTAGTTAAGTGATTAAATCCATTTTATTTTAAATAAGTCAATTTACCCCTTTAATACTAAAAAAAAGTGAATATCTTCCTTAATCATATTTTTTGTTATTAATTTATTTTTCATCTTCATCATATGCTTCAATTTGATTGAACTTGAAGATTATTTGCCAATTCACAAGTAAATGTGATTACACATGCATAGCATCAAATGACTTAAATTAACTACACTTCAACTTGACATGATATAAAAACACTTTAAAAAAAGAAAGAAAGAAAGAAAGAAACTCTTTGCAACATGCAAATACCAAATACCTTCGTTAATGCAATCCACATTATACATTACCAAACTACTCAACCTAAAAACTTTAACTTTCTAGACGTTGGGAGTCTCAGAACGACTAGGTGTGATATCTGCATAACCAATTCCTCTCCGCTTAGTGGGAAAAATCGTGAACAAAGAACTGCTCAAAAGCCCAGCTCCCAACGGCAAATTCATGATCAATTGCTTCTCATTAGGCCCCACTTTAGGAAAGAAACAATGTTGCACTTCAGAGCTGCTAACAGCAAAAACCAAGAACACAGTAAGCGAAGAAAAGGCATGCACAAAGTCTATACAAGTGATTCTATACTTAGCCCTTTGTGCAGAATCAAGCACTTCCTCTTTATTTCCATCAGTACCATCACAATCATTGAACACATAGAGACCATTCTTTGTAGCTATACCATAATAAAGCTTCTCATCCTTCCCTATGAAGCTGTCAGTGAAAGAAGACAGGAAGCAAGATATAGCGCAGCAAAGAATCGCAGCTAAGGTGAGGTACTTATTAGCAAGAACACACTCACCATTGTTGGAGAAGGAAGGAACAAGGGTTTGAAAGAGAAGTACTGTTCCTGTTGGTAATAGGTTGGCCAGGTTGGCTGCTGCAGCTCCTACGCTCTTAGCACCACCAAGCTTTGGCATTTTTATATGATGGTGGTGTTATTGGTTTATGTAGTTTGCCAAAATGATGATTTATAGGCAGGTAATGGAGCTGTGGGAGTTGGGCAGGTAGATGTTAGTAACGTGAGATATGCTGTGTTACGAAGAGGAGGTAACGTTAGGGTATCCCCAAAATGGGCAAATTTGTTTGCTACAAGAAAATATATGTGTAAAGTATTTTCGATTCAATTGCGACCACAAGTTAGGAGTTGGAATATGATGCATAAAGATTTATAGCCATAAACCAAGACAGGTGATGGTTGCACAGAAATTGACCTCTGGAATCTCATTTCTCCAATAATTTTTCTTTTTTGTTCAAACTCAAATAGAAAACAGCAATTATTAAATTAATAGCATTCTGATGCAAAAGAATGAAGTTCAGCACACAGCTAATTTTATCATCACCATTTTAAAGTTAAATATAATGGGGTCTGAAAGTTTTTTGTTAACAATATATATATATATATATATATATATATATATATAGAGAGAGAGAGAGAGAGAGAGAGAGAGAGAGTGAGAGTCAAATAATAGAAAAATTCACTCTCTTTACTTGGCACCTTATCTTAGAAGTCTCTTAAAACTTTTAATTTTCATTAGTTAAAATTTTAATTTTTGTAATTAAGATTTTTACTTTTTTTTTTATTATACATTTGTAACAACTAAGACTAAAATAATAATAATAAAAAAATATATTTATTATTAAATCAATTATAACACAATTAATTAATCTTTAATATTAAATAATATTATATATTGAAAGTTGTTTGATATTACGTAATACAATATTGAAGTTGAATAGTTAATTTTATGTTATATATAATGAATAATATGGAAAAAGTGGTTCATATATAAGTTCATATTTTAAAGTCACTCATTTTAAAAAAGATTCTATGAACATTCTTTTAATTTTCAAAATAATTTTAATTTATATAAAATTAATATACACAATTTCATATAAATAAGAAAATTGGATAAATTTATAAAATTAAAAATTTAATTTTAAGTTTATATGTTTTTAATATTAATTTTTTATTTTTCATCAAAATATATATGACGTAACCCCTGCTATTCTAGTACGATACAATATTATTTTGCTTACTTAATAATTTTATTATTTTTGTGTTATTTTATTAAATTTGAGATATTTATTTATACTTTATTATTTAAATAAATAAATATCGTCCTTTAAATTTGAATTTTTTAATTATAGACATAATATATTAACCATTATATCAATTGTAATGCAAACATTTGCTAACGCACAAATCCACCTTGTACATAATAATGATTTTGTACGTCCTTCGAAAAGTAATTATCTAATGAAATTTGCAAATGTGATCATTAACATATCTGTTACTGCACATAATTGCACATTGGTTAATTAACTGCATGAATTGAATGATTATTTTGAGTATTTATACATAATTGCATATTGGTTAATTTAACCCCATATTCAACATGGCAATGTGACCACACTCCAATGTTCCAACAAGAAATCCAAACAACAAATTCAACAGTAGCCGCAACAATCAATGGCCCTGCTACCCGTTTGAGTTGGTCCAGTTAATACAATTTTTTGCAGCTAACTACTTGTAGAACTCAACAGATCAATGAACAACACGAAACAAATGGATAGTGAAATGATGAAACTACTTAATACAGCTTATATTTCCTGATAATCAGTACCAAATATATACTTCTTGTCTGACTTTTGCATGGTTTATTAACAAACAAAATTAACACAGAATGAGTATCTTTGAGGACACCAAATTTATTACTTTCCTGAAAATGGATTCATGGATGCTTGAATTTCTTCTAAAGTACGTCCCTAGGTCTCCGGCACCAGCTTTGCCACAAACAGAACAGTTAGGCCGCATATGCTTGAGAATATGAAGAATGTTCCTGCTGCACTCCAATTCATTAGGAAGTTAAAAGCATAAGAGATGATCCAAGAACCTAACCAGCTAACTAATGTCACTAGACTTCCAGCTGACCCCTTCATGTTTATAGGAAAAACCTGAAATTGAAACCCTTTTCAGGCCATAAGTCTTCTATCAACCAACCATTAGAAAAGCAAATATTGCAGAATTGAATCCTGGTTTAGTTAGCCTACCTCAGAAATTATAACCCAAGGAATTCCTCCCATTCCCAGAGAAAATGATCCAGTGTATATCTGGTTTGCAGAATTTGACATATCAGCATAGACAAAAGAAATTTTTGCAGACATATATCAAAAAGAAACGAACACCAACTAACTTCAAAGTCAATCTAGCATTACCAGTACACCAAAAAGTACCAAAAAGGGAGAGACTACCATCCATTTATGAAGGTCCTGCAAAGGACAAGCTCTGTAGTCTGTGTAAAATTAACGGAAAAAGAAATAATCCAAAAGACTAGTAGTTCTACCTGCAATAAAAATGACAATGCTACAAGAAGGCAACCCAAACATGTTCCAGCAGAAGAGATCTGTAAAATTTGTATAATTCAGGATCGACTTTTTTCCAGACTATGTCATGAAGTAGAAACAATTCTGATGAGTGCTTGCCATCAGAAGCAGTCTTCATCGAGATGTATCCATCAAGGCTACTCCCAATGCTGTCATTGGAATTTGCAGAGAATCGGTTGCCATGTCTGTTTTAGAGAAGCATCAAGCAGAATTCAACACTTGTGTTACAGCATGAGGCATTGACCTGGACAACAACCATTGTGATGGTCCCAACAGTACCAGAGAAACCTGTCATGCAATATAATGATAAATTTTTCAATCCTGTTCATCAATTATAATGATAAGTCTTTACATACCAGCTGATACAAATATAGAACTTGCATAAAATGCAATGCCATTGACCCCACCAAATTGTTGCAGTACCATCAGGCCAACTCCAACCTTAACAAAATTTCAATCATTGTTTAAACTATCTCCCCAAACCAAACAAGAAAACAAAGGTAAGATGCTGCAGCTAGAATAAATTAGAAAGTTCACTATTAATGAATGAGCATATTTCCACTGGAGCAACTCAAACATGCTAGCTTCTGAATGCCGTCGAAGGGTCTCAGTGTAATCCTGTCAACAATAAGACCAATGTCAGTTTTTCATAAGAGAATATAAGACAAATAAAAGAGAAAGGGAGCCAAAGATTCAACTTCCTTCAAATATAAAGTGCTTGGGACGAAAAATAATAAATTGAATAAAAACCAAATCATTCAAATGTCTTCTGCAAATAAAGTTAAAAACCGACTCTAATCTCAGATGCTTCATCAGAAATATCAGCATTCTCCCCTCTAAGACGCTGCAGAGCAACTTCACAATCTTTCCACCGTCCAATCTTTGCCTTAGAGAGTTGTTACCATTTAACACCATAACATTTCCTAAGCCTGACTACACTGTGCACACAATAAATGATACCCATTATCTAAGTTTCATAAGCATACCCATAACAATTTTATTTTCATATTTCATGTTTTGGGGACAGAGCTTTAACATTTTTATAGAAGTTTCTAGAAACAATGAAAAACAAGACTACATTGATCTTTTATTCCAATGACAATATTGTAATCCATATGCAGTGATGGTGCAATCTGTCAAAATTCATAATGCTCACCAACCATCTAGGAGATTCTGGAATGAAGAATGTGCCAAGAAGTTGAACAATGCATGGAATAGTTCCTGAAGTCAAACCACATAAAGACTATGTATTATGGAATTACCTTTGCATTACATTGAAATGCTACAAAATCAGAAAGAATATTACCAATGAGAGCCAAAATCTGCCAAGACACAAAAGCTCCAATAAGATATTTTATTGAAACATCACAACATATCATCAACTGCAGTAACAGCAGTAAGTGGCATCCATAAACCATATACCCTTCTTACAAACTTAATGATCCTATGTAAGCACCTGATGAACTGTTGTGAATCCTCCTCAAAGATTCTTGGGCGTAATTTCAGCTATGAAAACAGGTACCCTTTTCCATTAATTGGCTGAAAATGGATTAGTCTCCACACAAGAATAACTAATCAAATGAATTGAAGTATTTGCAAAAAACTTACCAATAAGAAAGAAACCCCATCCCATATCCTACCAACAGTCTTCCAACATCAAGCCACCAAGAAGTCTTTGAACATCAAATAAATGTTAACAATGGGCAGTGGGAAGGCAAAAGAACAAAAGAAGACAAAGAAAGAGAAACTTTGCTGATGCCATTGCAATCCATCCTATGATGCAGAATATTTCAAAAAAGTCCATTATCTGGTCCAACACAATCAAAATAGAGAAAAATGTACGTCTTAAGAGTTAGAAAAGTTGCCGGATGTAGAACTTCACGGTATTACTAGTGATAATAACAGCAAAAAAAAAAAAAAAGGACTTACGTCTCTTCAACCAATGTAATCGGCTATTCTACCACTCATTACTGCTCCTATCATTGCCCCAATTGTTAATATAGAACCAAAAAGTGAGTACTGCATGATGCAACCAAATTGAAAAGGAAAAGAACAATTAAAACATTCGCATTTTTAATCTTTCTAGAAAGCACAACAAATAATGTTGCAAGATAGATATCAAATTTTCTAATAAGAATGCAGAACTGATCTGGTATATGTTAATTAACATATAACTCTAGCCTTTCTATTAGTACTTCTCATTCGCACAAGTGCCTACCTCTGCCACAGAGAAAGCCAGGTCATTCATGATTCCAGACTCGGTTGGTGACGAATATCCTACCTGTACATAAATTAAACTATTAGTACTGTCCAGAAGTCACCTGCATCAAACTGGCACTGGCAACACCATTTGGTACTCCATTCTATAGATTACTACTCCACTAGGCCTAATAAGTTTACATTACCTTAGCACCAAAGACAACTTGATGATGAGGCATCAATCATCAATCACATTACCTCTAGGGGGGGGGGGGGGGGGGGGGGGGGGGGGGGGGGGGGGGGGGGGGGGGGGGGGGGGGGGGGGGGGGGGGGGGGGGGGGGGGGGGGGGGGGGGGGGGGGGGGGGGGGGG
>CATIWR010154819.1:0-26526 GCA_949677035.1 Omphalea diandra
CACACACAACCTTAAACCGTGTGTTTTACGGGCTCACACACAACCTTAAACCGTGTGTTTTACGGGCTCACACACAACCTTACAACCGTGTGTTTTACGGGCTCACACACAACCTTACAATATGATGTTTAATGCTCACACCCAACAATAAACAATATTACTAAGAAAATTGAAAGAAATGAGTAGCAAAGATTGAGAGCTTTTTCTCTTGATAATAATTTTCTTGATAATAAATCTCTCAGTCTCTTAATCTTTGCTCTTAATGCTTGGTGGAGTATTTATACCCAAATTCCACCAAAGAAACTAACGGCTAGTTTCTAACGGCTAGTTTTCTAACGGCTAGTTTTTAACGGCTAGTTTTCCAACGGCTAGTTTTCCAACGGCTAGTTTTTCAATAGTGCTTTAGGAAAATATAGTCGTTGTGTTTCTTCAGCCATCATAAGTTGTGATCTCTAATACATTTGTGCAGACCGCGATTCTAACCGATAATCAGTCTGTCAAAAATCTGCATTTTTAATTTCTCAAATTGCGGTCGCTACCAACATGTAGCCTTCGCGATTTTTTACTCCCAATGGCTTCATAGAACACTTGTCAAGCTCCGATTGTGGAATTGATTCTCATTTGGAGTTCTTTGAAAATTGCGGTCTCGACTCCGGTGTGACTCAGACCGCGAATTCTACTGCGACAATTGGACCTTAACTGGGGAGACTTATTTTTCTGCAAAATCAACACTTAATAAAAATATTAGTAATGATCAATCTCCTTTGTCAAAATCAAAAGAGGTTATAAACTTAGGATTAATTATCCTAGTCCAACAGTTCTTAAACATACAAAAAGGTAGAAAAGTTAAGCAATTTATTATAGATGAAAATTTTTGGAACAACTGCTTCATTATTGTGCAAATTATAACTCCATTAATATTCTTACTATGCATTTATGATTCTGATGAGAAGCCTGCATTGGGTTATGTATATAAAGGGATGTAAAAGGCATATTAGGCCATTAAAGAGTTGTTCAAAGGAAAAAGGGATCCATATAAGCCTTACACTCGAACAACTTTAGCTATGATGACCTAATATAGGCTTATTATGTTGTGCCAAGATCACAGATGCGATAAGATGTTGTGCTAAGATCTTCATGCAACAACTTATTGGCTTAATTTTGCTTTTTAGTATGATCAATATAATTTTTTAGAGAAGCTAAAGATTATTCGTGGACTTTTAAATATACTTGCGAGGAACCATTCAAAAATTAATAATATAAAGATGATGGAGGAGACAAGAATTGTTTGAAAAGTACTTGAAGAGCTATTCTCGACCTAAGGCATTAGCTTACACGACTTGGTATGAATAAATTTATGAATTTTAAAGTTCTTATCATATTTTGGTATGAATAAATTTATGAATTTTAAAGTTCTTATCATATTTTACATGCATTTCATGAATTATCAATTTTAGAGTTATTATCATATTTTAATGGATTTTATGAAATTGAATTTGACATAATTTCTATTATTATTATCATAGATGAATGATGGAGATTGTTTAGCTATGATGTTCCAAACTTATTATTATCATAGATGAATGATGGGGATTGTTTGGCTATGATTCCAAACTTACAAAAGCTAGTGTGAGCATTGGATATAGGGCCCTAGGATGCAAGCCTAATGATTCTATTAAATTTGTCTCCCAAAAATGCAAGGGGGGGTTGCAAAGAAAAAGGGGAAAACCTTAAGGAAGCCTTGGATCAAACCCAAATCAAGTCTAAAAACTAACTCTATTCAAAGACCATACTACCACCTTTTAGATGGTTGTACAACTAAGACAAGAACCCTATCCAAGTGAAGCTTCCAAAACTTGGACCCTTGTTAACCTCATGGTTATACATCCAACATAAAAGGTTGTACAACCAACTCCTTGGCTATATAAGCATCATTAAAACCTTAAATCTAGAACTTTCTCACCCTTCTTATCTATTATGAGCATGTATGAGGTATAACTAAAGCCATCCTAGCTTAGGTGAATCTATTCATCATCTATAAATACCCTTCCCCTCTCCCCCTATTTTGAAGAGAGAGGCGAGGCTTGTAAAATCCTAACTAAACTTTGTTGAAATTGCCCTATAAACAACCTTAAACAAAGAAACACAAAGATCCAAGGTAATACCCTAAGCATTGCAACTTTCATTTTGTACATATCTTGCATTTTGGACGATAAAATTAAACTATAATGCTTTTGAGAGAAAAACATAGAAAAAAAGCATATGCAGAACTTTAACTCTTATAGGGTATCATCAGTAACAATAGAGGCATCTATCTTCAAACTTAAGAGCTTAAAGGAAAGATTCCTTTTGCTCTTGGGGACATACCTGAGCAAGTCGTGTATGTGTCTCTCTATAAGACTAGATTGTACATGATGACATTTATGGGCAAGGGAATCCCAAGGCATCTAATCTTGGTCATAAAGGTTAAGTCCCCAAGAGTGAAGGTCATCTCCCCAATCTGTGACAAGTTAAATGTATGAGGGGCATCCATTTACTTCTTCATTAGCACTTCAATCATGGTTGAGTCATTCTATAAAGACTTGTCTAGAAGCATCTGTAAAAAAGGTAGACGGTCAGTTTTCTCCAAACGAGTCATCACGTGTGAAAGCAGGCTCCTGAGCTAGATCCTAAGTGGAGTGACAACCCACCTCCTTCACTGAAGGAGATGTCACCATGCAAATAGATGAAGAAAATTAAAATTTCATGGCTAAAAATAGGGACTAAAAGAAAAAGTCAAACCAAGTGCGACAACAATGTTTAACATGAAAAGATCATAATTGAACACAAATCAAGAAATGATTTCATTTGAGCTGACAGTGTAAAATAAAAAGATCAAAACACAAATCTCAAGTATGCAAAGTATATGATTTAATGAAAATACTAATAAATTTCTATCTTTTTTGTATGTAGGTGTACATAAAATGTATAAAATCAAGAAAAAAAAATCTCCATGTTCAGGCAATAATAAGATGCTCAAGGCATGACTATCAAAGTATGTGTAGACATGACAAGGAGTAATTTGTGAGATTTTCATAAAAAATTACGAAAATTAATTTACTCTACTAAATTTCATGAGAATTCAAATTTTGATTCAATAGTTGTATACACAAAGTTTGCAAAATTAGTGTATCTCAAGTCAAATTTTGACAAAAAATTGAAAAATAATAAAATAATAATAAACTTCACAGGTATGCATTTTAATTTTTTTGTTGTTATTTCATAAATTAATTCAAACAATTTTGACACAGATATCAAAAAACACAACATGCAAACTAAGATAATAGACCAATAGGCAACCGACAAATAAATCCCATAATTCAAAAAAATAAGTGTTCTGTAATTAATTCTAAATATTTTTAAGCTAGCCTAATGTTTTGTGTGTAGAATACAGTTTGAGGACAATAACTAGAATCCAAAAGTGCTGAAAGTGAAAGAAAGGAAAAAAAATATAATAATTAATTAATTTAAAAAATAGAGAATAGGAACCTACCACACTCGAAGCCACCCCGACCAGATGGTGGTGCAAGTCATAAAAGACTGGCATGTCTCTAATTGACTTTATGCTTTTTGGTGCAACCTTCGACAAAACATATGTAAGAGGAGAAATTGAGGCAAAACTCTAAGTAGCCTTCTGTTGCCCTAGGGCATAGTAAACAACAGCCTCATCCTTGAAAAATCGGCAGACATCGAACTTGGCCATTATAACTCCAGAGCAAAGAGAAACCTAGAACTAAGTTCAGAGGATTTGCTAGAGAGAGAAAAGGAAAGTGCACAAATGAAATTAGGGCCAGTTGTTGCCCTTATATAGGAGAGGTTGTCTATACAAACAACCTTTATTTGTATACATAACTAATGCCCTTTTATAACTTAAAATTACACTACCACTTTATGCCTCATTTTAAGTTAGTTATGCAGACAAACCCTTTGTCTATACATTAGAGTCACGAAGAAGGAAGATGAGGGAAAAAAAAAAAAAAGAATAAAGGAAGGCCTATGATAAAATGATCAAACTAGCCTTCAGTCTCCTAGAGTATTCTAACCCTTGAATTTCACCAAATTATAGAATTGCCTTAAATCTTCGAATTAATTCCTATAAATCCCTCCTTCTTGTCCTTTCTAAGTACTCATAGTATCCAGTAACTTTCTAGCAACCTAGTTCTTCAATATGAATTTCCAAATTAATATGATTTTTAGAGTAGCCCAGCAACTTAGCCTATTTTCTTATCATTCCACAAAAACAAGCCCATCACTATGCCCTATATTCCACAAAAACAAGCCCATCACTATGCCCTATATAGTTATATGCCTTCATATCCTAAGTTATTCTCATATCCTAAGTTATTCCTTATAAACTCCATTTTATTCGTTCTACTTAATGTTTTAATAAAAAAAAAAGTGTGGCTTTTTATCACAAAGTAAGTCCATAAGAAATTAAATTGTTTGTGCGTTGCCTAGCTTATGATCATTCAAACTTAAACAGTTCCTTTCTCTCAGCAGGCCAAAATAACAAGTTTCATCGCTGGTCCATTTTTTAATACACCAATTATCTTAAACATTAGACTATCCACTGACCCAGTCAACCCACTATCCTCACCTAACTCCTCCTCTAACCTTCTTCTTTTTTGGTTTGTTACAATAAGCCCATCCCTTCCACTGTTGTACTCATCAAGCCCATTAGGTTCATTAGTCCTAACATTTACAACTTTCTATCCTTTTTGTTTTAAAATAGAAGAGCTATTCCCACCCATATACATGCCAAGAATCTCTCCCTCATTCACCTTATCCCATCCAACCAAATCCATTTCCTTCTTTCATGCCTAAAAATGCATCAGTTGCCTTATCTAAAATCATTTGATCATTAGCCGAATATTCAGCCCCTTATTTCTCCTCCTTTCTCGGTGGCGCTGATGAGATCCACCTCTCCCTAGATTTGTTTTGATTTCGGCATGATGGAGCTTTAAGTCAGTTACCATATGACTTAATGATACTCCCTTCAGGAACCTCATAAATCATTGCACAACACTTCTCTCCATGACCCAATTATGAAACAGAAAACACTCAACCCTTCACACTTAAAATGAATCCACATCCATTCTCCCTATTCGCATTTGATGCTTATGGGGCAGTTGAACATCAATAGAGATTTGAATTCTTATGTAATTTCTCCATTCTCCTATGAAGTTGTTGACATTTGATTTCATGACTCTCCCAATATAATTCCCAATGCACATCAATATTTTTTTTCATCATGAATATGATAGGCAGATTATGTACTTGAACCTAGAAAGCCACATGAGTGAGGGGCACCTGTAGGATTGCTCCATATTTGTAACTCTTTTAAGAATTTAAAAATCATTATCAAATGTCCACGGTCCGTTATTGAGAAGTCTCCTTACATCAATTTCATGGAAGAACTAAAACAAGTAGCGTGAAAAAGCCACT
This sequence comes from Omphalea diandra, assembly GCA_949677035.1. NCBI lineage: Eukaryota > Viridiplantae > Streptophyta > Magnoliopsida > Malpighiales > Euphorbiaceae > Omphalea > Omphalea diandra. The sequence continues at coordinate 5,485 of CATIWR010154819.1, forward strand.
ATCTTTGAGGATAACTCCCTTTCACTGTCGCTATAGAGATGACATTATATTTCTCATGGTAGCAAAATTGACCATTTTATTAGTGAGAAATCTCCGAACCAGACACCATCAGAGACCTTCATGTGGTTGTGTCGTTTCATCCTCCACCACCTCCAGCCCTTCAACATTCTCCTCGTTTATATTCAGTCTAACATATTTATCCTCCAATTCCTGTTCCATTTCCTTAACCATATTTATTTCACTCAAACAAACGCTCATGCGTGGACAATGAAAGAAAACAAAGATGAAAAACTAGGGACAAAATCCACTTGTCATGGAGACAAGACTGTGAGTTAAGGATTATTATTAGAAATATAAAGATGAAAGAGGTTTCACTTTTCTCTCTTTTGTGGATGTTGTGAAGAATAATTTTTTTCTGTCTTAATTTTTCCACGTCATCTTTTATGACTTTCTTTCACATACATATAGTGTCATGTGTGAAAAAAAATGTTAAATAATATCACAGTAGCACTTTGAGCACAAATCGGCCACAAGATCCATAAAAAGCTAATATTAGAATAATTTTTTTTATTGATACATATTAAAGTTTTGGTTAAATTGAATATTAACCTAAAATTTAAGATTTTTTTAACAATTAAGCTTTATAAAAACTAAGAATCCAACTTTTTTTAAAAAATAAATTTATGAGCTGCAAAATTCTACATATTGAAAAATATAGTTTATATACAATCTAGCCACGATATTAAAAAAAAAAACACACACATATACAATATTTTACAAACTATTTTCTTCCAAAAAAAAAAAATTTACAAACTATTAATTAACAGTAATAATTATACCACCAATTACATCCAGGAACCAAACCTTATATTAAAACATTTTTTATCCTTGAGAGCACAAGAGGCCCCAGCCTTCTGATAGCAGTAAGTGAGACCAGGAAATCTTTTCCCTCCTGGCGACATAATTTTCTCGCGAAACAAACACACTGTTCTCAGTTTCTACTTTGGTGATCAATGAAAAAAAAAAAAATTTTCAGCTCAGAGACAGTTGATCTGTAATTTTGCAGCCAGAAGTTACACTTTTAAAAGGCCATAGTATTAAAGATCCTAGACGCAAGTTGAAGTCCTCAAAATCCCGTAATTTTGTTGTTTTGAACTTTGCCTATTTGATACACATTTTGGAGGCCCCCATTACCCATTCAACTCCCTTGCCAATTTTGGATTTTGAAATCCTCCTGAGGAATCTACTATTAGGGTTTTATTGGTTTTGAATTGAAAGAATACGTGCACTGTGCACATACGTATTACAGTAATATATAGGTGCTCGTGAGTGCACTCGGCTTCACAGGGACATGGGTCGTTCTCGTGGGAATTTTCACTCTGCTGATGAGGATCCAACCCAAAGGTTTTTAGTCGTTTCTTTTTCAGTTTTCGTTGTTTCCATTTTTGTTTATTTAGGTTCGCAGCATTCGAGATTGAGGTTTGGCTTGGTGGTTTCTTTTGAATGTGTGGGTTTTTAAGTGTCAAAGTTTGGGTTTTTGGTTTTGAGATGGAAAAGAGAAATGCTTACGAAATATGATCTTACGCGGAAGAAATGTGGGTAGTATAATATGTGTTTGTTCATAATTTGGAATTCTAAATGGTGATAACTTCATCTGCTATGCTTACCTTCAATTACTTGTCTTTGTATGCTTGAAGTATTATTATTATTATGGATGCAGTTTCACTTAAATATACTTGCTTTTAGCAATGCAGATCAAGGAGAAAGAAAAATGCTGCTAGTGGAGAAAATTTAGAATCTTCATCAGCAGGTAATGCCGAAATTAAAAAATTAACAATTTGATTTTTCTTCTTTCTGCAGAAAATTAAAGGTAGGTGCATAACTTCATCAGAATGCGATAAAACATTGTATACAAAATTTGTTAGTTGAAACTTGTTCCTAGGATATTGGTTGATATTGCTAATTTAAAATGAGAGTTCTATCCTGAATAATGAAGTCTATGCACCCTATCATATGGTTGTCTTAGAATTATCATCTGAGAAGGGGGCTTACAAAAGTTCTATTAGGTTGAAGGAAGGCGCTAGATGGGTTTGTCTTGTTGATTTTCCTTTTAAACTTGTCAGAACTGTCGATACCGCATTTCGGTATTGAAATCGTCTCCTTTAATGTGCTATGACCATTTCTGCTTTCTTTGCATTCGAATTGGAGTCAGGTCAGGGAACCGGTGAGGGCAAAAGGGCTTTATACCATTGCAATTATTGCAACAAAGATATAACTGGAAAGATCCGTATCAAGTGTGCGGTGTGCCCTGATTTTGACCTATGTATTGAGTGCTTCTCTGTTGGAGCTGAGGTGACACCTCATAAAAGCAATCACCCTTATAGGGTTATGGTTAGTGATTTCCTTCTTGATAACTTGCCAAGTTGTGGAGTATACATTGTTCTGTTCTCTGTGCTTGTTATATTATGTAAGTGAATTTTTTCCTGAAGTACTAATTAAATTAATATAGTATTAGAATTTTGTAGGCATTTTCTATCCATTCAATCTAGATTTCTTCTCATTTCTCCTTTATCTATTATGATAACTGTACTGTGCTTGAACTGTTTTTGATGTAGTTTCTTCTCACCCAAGCTCATTTTGGAGCGATGGACCACTTAATAATAGGAAACTTAATTAGTTTAATTTTTTCTAGGGTTACTTGGGTTATTTTTATATTTTGGTAGACTATTTTATAATTTCCTATTTTAGTTTTCTCTATATAAACTTGTAGGCTCTATAGGCATATTAGCTTTGGGAATTAATAAAGTATTGTTTAGGTGTTAGAATGTGGTCCTACATCAATTGGTATTAGAGCCAACGACATTGCCACCATTGCCATCTTATGTTGCTTTATTTTAGGTATTTGTTTAAAAAAAAAAAAAAAAAAAAAAGAAAAAACTGCTACATCCGTGACCACCGGGAAGGATTCTGACCTCTAGTAAGTCTGTTTCCAATCGCCAGTTGCTGGAAAAATGCACTGAAATTTTGTCGAAAATACCGGCAGAAAGTTCAAGCACCATTCTCATCATGTCTAAGCTCTTCTTGGTGCATTACTTACATACTTGAAGTCACAACATCCTGCCCAACCAGATTCCAATTCACTGGAATTTGTTACTGCTGTTGACGGAACTTCTCTGAAATCTGGTGGAACTTCGCACCCAAGTCTCCAACCCTTAATCTTCCATTTTGTGGTGCCCATGCACTGCATATCTTGCTGGGAGGCTACTGCTTGAAGTGCACAGATTGAGTACCCTTCATTTGTCTTGAATTTCAAACTTATCATGAGATGTTTTTCTTTTTGTAGTTGCTGCCGAATGGATTTTTTTTTTTGGGTTTTTTTAAAGAAAAATGGCGAAGAATGATGATTTTCTACAACTTCGGCAAGAAGTTGCTGAATTATGTGAAAAGAGAAAGGAGGTTGATCAAAAACTGAATACTGGTGACCAATAGCTTGAGACATTTCAAAAACGTTTGATTCTGAAATGGGTAGTGTGCGAGATTTTCTAAATTTGTTTATGGTTCATTTAGGCTTGGATAACAAACAAGAGGTGTTGCTATTGATGGTGCTTCTAGTTCTTTTACTTTCTAACTGTTATTGTTGCATTTCCAACTACACAAGTACTCGTTACGCCTATTACCAATGTCCAACCACCTCCAAACACACATGCTCCATATTGTCCACCTAGACCTGATTATGGGATTAAGACCAATCTACCTGAATTTAATGGAAAGGGTAACAAGTTCAAATACTGTAATGTGAGGATTGAGGAAAAAGCAAGTATGACAATTTCTTGTTGGAAGGGATATGCTAGCTCTTGGTGGTATAGTATTGCACAATAATGTTGAGCTTGCCAACAACTGCCAGTTTTAGATAGGCCATTATAATGGCGGAAAAATGCATTCCCATTCATTGTGAAAGGGATTTGCATTCCAAGCTGTGTGCTCTTATTCAAGGGAACAAAGATGTTAATATCTATACCTTGGAGTTTCAGAAATTGGTTGCTTGATGTAACTTTGAGGAGGAAATTCAGCACTGTATCACTCGATTTCTTGGTGGGCTTAATTATGGTATTTGGATTGATTTGAAAGATCAGAAGTTTTCTTTTATTAATCAGGCTGCAGCTTATCCAAAGGAAGTTGAGAAGAGGAGCACATACATGAAAGAATAAATGAAGAAGATGACACCTCAATCACCTATTGCAATACCCACTAGACATGTCCAATCCAAGATTTTTAAGATTTTTTGAATGTTATATCTGTGGAGAGAAGGGACATGCCTACAAGAAATTGTTCTCAACAGCAAACAACTGATGTGTTCCAACAGAAAATTGATAAGGAAGACAATAACGACAAGGAATCTTTTTGTGAGGACAAAGACATTGTTGGTCCAGTTGAATACTCACTCGGGATTTGATGAAGATGAAGCACCAAAACATTTGGTTTCTACTATATTGCATGCCTATTCCTGTGGTTCTCTGAAGTTTTCTTCAAATTGTTCAAGGTCAAACTTTTTAGAGGAGGAGAATATTGTAGTTTATGATCCTTCCATAGTTGTTAAAGGCGCAAGGCGCACTAAGGCGCCAACGGGTCTTGGAGCCTAGGCGCAAAATGCACGCTTGAGTGATATTAGATGCAAAAATTAAAAAAATAAAATTAAAATTAAAAATTAATAATTATATATGCATATTATCATTATATGTTGAGTGAAAATATTTCAAGCCCTTTAATAGTTTTCTTGAATTAGATTAGAAAAACCTTATTTCTAATTATTGTAACAAGATGTAAGACAACTAATTTTTTTATCTAATCTTATAATAATTGAAAACTTATTCACTGTGGCAAAAACCTTCCTACACTAAATGAACAGTCAAAAAAGGCCAAGTAGAATGTAGAAGACATATAAAAACACATACATAACTATAAAAAATTATCACAAGCAGTAAAAATGCAAAGCCCAAAAACTCAAAAACAAAACCGAACTCAAAAATCTGTCTTGCTAGAAATAGAATAGGTAAAAAGAGAGAGAAATAAATAAAACACTAAAAGCAAAACAAATAGAAGAGAAAAAAATCAAAACAGGGTTGAAGAAGATAAATTTCAGGAGCGTTATGGCCGAAAATGGACAGATCGGCGATTGGCGACCTTAGTGCTGGTGGTTTGGTCTAATTTCGGTGACTTTGCGATGACACTGACGAACTTTTCGGCGTGTCGACACCGTATTTTGACAGATCGGCCATCTGAGATTCCAGTGATCATGATATTTTGAGTGAAAGATGAATGTTATAGTAGTAATAAGAAAGGCACGCCTTTCTCATGCCTAGCAGTAGCTGAAGGTGCACGCCTACGGCACCAAGGTGAGCGCTTGAGTAACAATGCCTGCCTTTGGCTTTCAGAGGCGCCGGGAGGAGAATATTGTAGTTTATGATCCTTCCATAGTTGTTAAAGGCGCAAGGCGCACTAAGGCGCCAACGGGTCTTGGAGCCTAGGCGCAAAACGCACGCTTGAGTGATATTAGATGCAAAAATTAAAAAAATAAAAATAAAATTAATAATTAATAATTATATATGCATATTATCATTATATATTGAGTGAAAATATTTCAAGCCCTTTAATAGTTTTCTTGAATTAGATTAGAAAAACCTTATTTCTAATTATTGTAACAAGATGTAAGACAATTAATTTTTTTATCTAATCTTATAATAATTGAAAACTTATTCACTGTGGCAAAAACCTTCCTACACTAAATGAACAGTCAAAAAAGGCCAAGTAGAATGTAGAAGACATATACAAACACATGCATAACTATAAAAAATTATCACAAGCAGTAAAAATGCAAAGCCCAAAAACTCAAAAACAAAACCGAACTCAAAAATCTCTCTCGCTAGAAATAGAATAGGTAAAAAGAGAGAAATAAATAAAACACTAAAAGCAAAACAAATAGAAGAGAAAAAAATCAAAACAGGGTTGAAGAAGATAAATTTCAGGAGCGTGATAGCCGGAAATGGACAGATCGGCAATTGGCGACCTTAGTGCTGGTGGTTTAGTCGAATTTCGGTGACTTTGCGATGACACCGGCGAACTTTTCGGCGTGTCGACACCGTATTCTGACAGATCGGCCATCTGAGATTCCAGTGAACATGATATTTTGAGTGAAAGATGAATGTTGTAGTAGTAATAAGAAAGGCACGCCTTTCTCATGCCTAGTAGTAGCTGAAGGTGCACGCCTAAGGCACCAAGGTGAGCGCTTGAGTAACAATGCCTGCCTTTGGCTTTTAGAGGAGCCGGGCCAGTCGTCTGGTGCACGCCTTTAACAACTATGGATCCTTCCCATAAATGTAGCCCAAGTCCTATCTATCCGTGTCCCAAGCTTGTTTTTAGAGAGATGGACCTCTTAATAATTATTATTCTTTTTATGGCAGGAAACTGAATTAATTTAATGTTTTCTAGGGTTACCTAGGTTATTTTGATATTTTAGTAGACTATAATTTCCTAGTTTTCTCTATATAAACTTGTAGCGTCTCTAGGCATATTCAGTTTTGCAATTAATAAAGTATGGTTTAGGGTGTTAGAATGTGGTTCTATGTCAATTCTATTCTATGATATGAAACTAGCCGTTTTCTTTAATATTTCTGTCATTTTCTGAAGGATTTATTTTAAGTCAATACAAATATAGCACATCTTTGAAGCTGCTAGGCTACAATGATGACACCAGTATGCATTAATGAAATTTCATCTCGACAGGATAATTTATCTTTCCCGCTTATTTGTCCCGACTGGAATGCGGATGATGAAATACTACTTCTTGAGGTCCTTTCTTGTTTAAATGTTTTTTTTTTTTTTTCAATCCATTTACGAATAGTTGCATATTTGCACCTGCATGATATATCCATATTTATTTGTAACTAATCTTTGCATATGGAATTTTCTAAATTTTAGGGAATTGAAATGTATGGGCTTGGAAACTGGACAGAAGTTGCTGAGCATGTGGGGACAAAGAGTAAAGAAATGTGTATTGAACACTATACAAATATATATATGAGCTCGCCTTTTTTCCCTCTTCCAGTGAGATGCCTCAAGAAAACAAATTTCATTTTAAGATGAACTGTTTCACAAAAGTAATTGTATTGAATATTTCACTTTTCTAGGACATGTCTCATGTAGTTGGGAAAAATAGAAAGGAGCTTCTTGCTATGGCCAAAGGGCATGGAGAGGACAAAAAAGGTTTATGATAGTTTACATACATGCCCACACTTATTTTTTCATTTTCTTTTTCATTTCAGTTTATTAAGTGTGGTTCTACTCATCATAATACTTTGACATGAGTTCCTTTTGACTTTTAGGAAATTCTATGCTTGGGGAGCATACTTTGAAGGAGGAGACTTCATTTTCTCCTTCCAGAATAAAGTATACTATCACTCTTCTCCATGTATGTGTTATTTCTTTCCATCTATAAAACTTTCTTAAGCCTGTTTTCCTGATTAAATCAGAGTTGAAGATATTCATAAAGGTGGTCCTCCTGGCCGGTTACTATCTACTTTAAATTCAGGTGAAATGTCATGTAATTGTGAACTGCTTCTGATATTTTATTGAAAATGAAATCCAAATAACCCAATGGTTATTATGACCTGTCTGCCTTGTTTTGTTAAACTTCAGATGTAGAATCTGGGGTCCGTCCTAATAGCATAAATCCAGCAGCACCTGCTGCTATTAAGAAGGCATCCAAAATGGCCCACGTTAAAGATGGCCCCAATGTCATTAAAATGGAAGGTCTGATACATGACATATCTTGTGTAGATTTCATAATTATTTGATAATGATGATGATGCAGTAATGCTCTTAGGTTCTAGTAGAATGCCTTTTGTGATGACTGTTGTGATAGATATCTTGTAATATCTTAGGATCAATCCTTATTTTTGAGTTTTGATAGCGTGCCAGCCTCTTGCAAAATGATTTATTTGCAGTAACTTCTGCAAGTTATCTCATGGTTGAAAGTTTACCTGCGTTCCAAAATGCCATATAGCTGAGCTGATAGATAATCATGTCTTGTAACTGTTTTATTGTCTGCATATATAATATGAACAACTTACTGGAGCCACACTTCTATACGATTGTGAGAAAAGTTGCTAGCATTCCGTTACAAATCTTGAATTTGTTGGCAGATCCTCAAATGGACAGGAGTTTTAAGGGAAAAAAACCAAATTCTTCTGGGAATGAAGGATCTTTAATTGAATCAAGTGGTTATAATGCCAAGAGACAGGAGTTTGATCCTGAATATGACAATGATGCTGAGCAGTTACTGGCTGAAATGGATTTCAAAGATACTGACACAGAGGATGAGCGCGAGCTGAAGTTGCGAGTGCTGCGCATCTATTCAAAGAGGTAGCCTTTAACAGATTAAACATTTTGTATATATTTTCACTTTCCAGTTTGATTGGTATTTGATCTTTGTTAAAGGAAGAATGAAAGAATAGCTCATATTTCTGAGATATTCAAACTGATTATGTAATCCTTAAGAATCGTGGTTGTTTGAGAGGTTTTGGCTGAAGTCTTTCAGTTCTTGCTTTCCAACCCCCTCACTAGTAGTTAAGGAATTATTTACTTATCATCTATTGCACGAGCCATGCCTAGCAGTGCTATTTTTTTCTGAACATTTAAACATGAGGCATGCCCCAGCAGAGGGCTTTTATTCATCCTTCTTTTTTTTTCCCCAAATCCTACATGTTTATGGTGTCTTAGATAAATATATCGATTGACTTAAACAATTAGATAATTACATATCATGGGAGCTCACTCAAGTATCTTACAGTTTTGTAGCATTTATATTTAAAATCATTAATTGAGACCACAGAGGACAAGTTGCAGGACTGGTTATTTAGGTTGATTTTCGGCCTTAATTAAAGTTAAAAGAGCTAGGAAATTTGGTGATAAATTAGGGTTTCTAGGAGGATAGATTAAAGAAGCAAAACTGAAACAGAAAAGAAGATTATGGGGCTGTTTATAGAGAGAATACAGGGCTGTGAATTGCAACATGTGAACATAAAAAATAAAAGGTTTACTTTAGGCTTCACATCTGAACTTCCTGTGGCATCACACCCAAAGTTTCATAGTCATTATTCCTTGGGTTGAATTGCATCACACAACTCAAGTAAAAGGGCGAGGTGCCAGAGTTTTCATGGACTCTCCTTAACCATTATAAATTTAGGTCTATGTGGACTCAAAACAAATCCTCTCACAGATTTGGACTCAAACAAATCTTGAAAGGAATTACTTTTCTCCTAAACCAGCATGGACTCTAAAGGAAAATCAATATTCCTGAAAAAATCTTGACACCTTTTCCAGCGGGCATGGATGTTACAAAATTGGCCCTGAACTTAAAATACTGAAACAACAGCTAATAGACATATAATTATAACTCTAAAAGTAGTGAGCAGTATTTTATATTTCTCCAATAAACTCTATATTAAATGTGGGCAATAATTCTAAGCTTGAGTCTTTGAATTTGATTTTTCTTGGATTCCTTCCCCACATCATCAGACAAGAAATGTAGGTGCATATGTATTGGCCACGTAAAGTCAACTCAGCTTTAATCTCAAGTTACTTGGGTTCGGCTATATGGATTGACTTTTTCTATTTGGGCAGATTTTGGGCCATATCTTTGGAAAAATGTAAGGTCTCTATGTCATTTTGAATAAACTCAACAACTTGCGTCTGCCGGCAGTTGAACTTGGGTCTATTAGTCATGTAAGCATGGACAAAATCATGGCAGCCATAATTGCTTATTTTTGTTATTTGTGGAATCTGCTTGCTTTTGTTGATAGATTTCTTTCCAAGCTATTCAGTTTTAATCAGTTTTGTTTTGACTTCAAAGACATTTTTTTACCGTGCTACCTGATTCATACCTTAACATGCCTAGAAGGATGCAATGATATTTGGATTCATATCAACATTTGCAGGCTTGATGAGAGAAAACGGAGAAAGGATTTTATTTTGGAGAGAAATTTGCTATATCCAAATCTATTTGAGGACTTATCTCCAGAAGAGAGGGCACTGTGCAGACGTTATGATGTCTTCATGCGTTTTCATTCCAAGGAAGAGCATGAGGATTTGCTACAGACTGTTATAGCTGAGCATAGAACTTTGAAAAGAATTCAAAATCTTAAGGTAGAAGGAAGATTGATTCCTGATTTTGCAACTTTATATTGTCTACTTGTTTCCTTTATATTTCTTGGAAATAAAATTGTTACCTGCTGTGTTTTATTATTTCTATTATTAATTTACTATGATTAGTACTTTAAGTAAATCATCCCAACTGATCCTCAATCTGAATCTGAGTGTGGCTAGCTAATACAAAATCTTCTCCCTCATTCTAACCAGTTTGAGTTACATGCTACTATGACGTAGGACAGATTTGAAAGTTTGTTATTTAGGCTAGTTTTAGGGTTTAATGTGAAAGCTGGAACAGATAGAAATTTGAATGAAAAAGTAGGGTTTGAATGGGTGTAGGTTAAAGAAGCAAAACTAATGAAAGTCTTGAAGTCTCTTTTTTGGTAGCATCTAATAGAGTGGTGAACAGTTACGTGAATTGTAAATAAGCTAAAGAGTTTAGACATCACGCATAAAACATCCTCAGGCATCTCACTTAAGGTTTCCAAAGGCGCCACACAATTGATCAATTGCATCACACAACTGCTGGTATTTCTATTAACTCAAGACTGAAATATGAATATTAAGCATTACAATCGTAGGCATTTTATAAACTCTAAACTTTTTGTAAACCTTTCAGCTAAAGGAATTTAATTGTAGTCCTAATTCTCTAAGGATTTAGACTCCCATGTAAAACTAATAAGGAATTTAATATTTTCCTAGACTAACAAGGACTCTAATAGACTTGAAAGTATAGAGACTCCTAAACAAATAAACTTGAAAATTGTAACATTGCCTCTGAAGTTAAAGATAGTAAACCAGCAGCTTATTTATTTAAATAGACTATAAATATAACTCTAAAAATACTATATAATTTCTCCAATAAACCTTTTGTTAAATCTGAACCATAATTCTAGACCTGACTCTTTGAATTTGATTTTTTCTTGAATTCTATATTCGCGTCATATACTACCAGCTCTGTTGGGGCTATAAATATCATCATAATTACAATCATTGCCATCATCATTATTAATTTTTTTTCCTATTTCTATTACCATTGCTGCTGCTGCTGCTACTACTATATTAATGTTTTTTGATAAACAGAGTGTAACACACACGCTTTTATCTAGTGTTTGTCAACATTCATACCTAGTTCTGAAGATGTTTAAACATAAAATGTGTTGCCTCCAATTATGTATGTCATCTATTTGTAATAGAAAATGCTTATTGTGCATGACCTTTTTCTTCTCATGCCTATTGATATAACAATGTAGGAAGCTCGAGCTGCTGGTTGTCGTACGTCTGCAGAGGCAAATAGATATCTTGAAGAGAAAAGGAAAAGGGAAGCTGAAGAAAGGTCCCAGAGAGCAAGAGAAAGTGCCCAGGTTGGTCCAAGCAACCAAGGAGGTGCACTTGGTTTCATGGCTTCAGAGTCTATTGGCAAGGACTCCAATCCAAGATCTGCTGGACAGGGCTCCACATTCTATGTCAATGATTTTGATGCCCTTGGCTTTTATGAAACACAGTTGCTATCTGAATCTGTAAGTATTGGATTTTTGGTATTTACATGTTTTTCATCATTATGCAAGCATACTGACTGTCTAGTTCCTCATAATGCTATAAAGATAAGCATCTTGTCATGGACTATTTGTTTTTTCATATTCTCATTCGTACATGGAAAAGAAAACGTCAACTGATGTCATGCACTGCCTGTTAGGCTTTGTTGTGCATTTTGACCTCTGGCTTCTTTTGGTCTTTAGACGAGATTTGCCATAACCTTGTATGTGCTATCCTAAATCTGCTGCTAAATATTTGGTTTATTCTTTGAAGTGATGGCCATTGCAGCTGTTAAACCCAATTGAATGTTTTGCAGATCACGTTTGGCATGCTACCATCTCAATTCATGTTTTTCGATTTGCCACCTATGCTAATTGGCGTTATTAACCTCTTCTGAGTTGGTTTTTATTGAAGCTGCTGACCTTAATGATTTTTCAGGAGAAACGTCTCTGCCATGAGATTAAATTGCCTCCACCTCTCTATCTTAAGATGCAAGAGGTAATGACAAAGGAAATCTTTAGCGGCAATGTCACTAAGAAAGCTGATGCTCACCCTCTATTCAAGCTTGAAGCTAGCAAAATTGATAGAGTTTATGATGTACTAGTGAAGAAGGGGATTGCTCAACCATGACACCTAATGTTTGTTTTGCGTCCAACAGTATTCATTTTGTCCTAAGGAAATAAAAAACAATCGATATATATTATTAATCTCAGTCTCAGTTTTTTAAATCATTGCTTGCTATCTGTTAAATACAGTTTTTTAAATAATTGCTTGCTATCTGTTAAATAATTCTGTACAATAGTCGTCATTTTTTTACACAATAGAAATTTGTCATGTCAATTAAAACTATTGTCATATGTCATCATTTTATTTTATAGAAATTGTCATATAAAAAACCTCTAAATAGAAAATTAGAAAAAATTAATTATCATATCAAAACATTTTTAAATAAGAAATTAGAAAGATCATAAAATTTTTTTCTAAACTAGAAATTAAAAAAAAAACTATAAAATGAAAATTATAAACAAGAAGTTAAAATTTTAAGATGTGTTTAGGACCTTTGCCTCCAATCGTAAACTCATTTACATAATCAAAATAGTAATCTTAGCAAATTTGGATTCCATTTCTTTTCTCATATTTAAAAAGTATGTATCATTTTATTTCATGATTATGATAGATGTTAGACTTTGTTGAGAAAGACAATCCAAGAGGGAGGGTGAATTAAGTTTCAAATAAAAATTATAAGATGAAGAAAAAAAGGGCAATTAGATAGAAATTTTTAGTGATTTAGCTATATGCTTATATCTACTCTTTCAATAATCACTTAGGCTTTTATTTTTCTTTTTTCGAGGCTAAAAAATAACATTTCATTTTATAGGTTAAGGAAAAACTTTTACAATTATCTCTTTTGGTAAAGGTATGAAAGAAATAACTCACCTCTTAGTATTTTTCAAGGCACAATACTAATCTTTAATCACTTAGCAGAGTAGAGGTCCTAAGTAAGTGTCTATACCTCTAGATAGATAGCAAATACAATTAGTGCACAAAGAAAAACCTACCATCACCAACTTGAAGCTATTTTTAAACTTACAAGACTTTCTCTATCCCAAAATATAAAAAGCAACACCAAGAACGTTTGCACACTAAAAGATAAGCTTTTAAGGCATTTTCAAAATATTCTACACCTCCTCTAATATTTAAATAAGGTTTTTTTTTTTTTGTAAAAAACCCTAAAAACTAGCGACTAGAGACAAATGAAGCAGTTTGACTACTTTTAGAAAATCTAGTCATTATGTTTTCAATGTTTGTTGAATATTCTCTATGGTCGTTGAATTTTTAACATTCTTTTTCAATGCCTATTGAGTTTTCACAATGCTGGTTATGACCATAAAAAATGCCCCGCTGAACTTTTCCTCTAATTATTGATTTACCTCCATGTTGTTGGCATATCAGTCTATCGTTGTTGGTTTACATAGATTAGTTAAGGTGCTTTTCAAAGGATTTTTCTATGTTTGTTGATGCTGGTTGAATTCGTTCAATGCTCGTTGCAATCTTTTCTATGGTCGTTATGTCACCTTCATTTATGACAAAAAGAAATGAGAAACTCTCACTGCAAGAGAACTGCGGATTATTGATAGAAATCAATGACTGATTGAATCCGTTGTTAATTACCAAGGGAATGGCAACGGTTTAGCAAGAGAATTCTTTTGGAGACAATTAGCAACAGAATTTTGGTGATGGAAAAACTAGCGCTGGGACTACATTGGTAAAGGTGGCAGTAAAAAATGGCATATAATTTAGTGACGGATTAACGAGTGAATAGTGATAAAATTGAGCAACTAATTTGATCTTCATTGCTAAATAAGTAGTGGGAGCTCGCACCAAATTAAAGAAGCCCCTTAGCGACGGACTAATCCATCATTAAGTAGTGATAGACTGTGAATCAGTTGCTATGGGGGTTAAGGTTTATTGCTTAGCGACGAACCTATGTAATATAAATGGCAGTCGAAACATGCCATTTCACTTGCTCTTAGTGACAAATTGTGTCCTTTGCTAAGCTTCATCCTTAACACCTATTACTCTCACTCTTTGGCTCTCTCTCTCTCTCAATCCCTGCTCTCCTGTTATCACTTTCTCTCTAGCTCTCTTTCATTCTCTCTCCTTTCCCTCACTCTTTCTATCTTTGATTCACGCTTGCTCTCGACCCTTCCTCTTCTTTCCTCAGTATTAAAGAAACCCTATCTGCAACCTAAAGTTGCGCTGCTGGTGTTAGTGCCACTGAGTTGCCGTCACTACCTTCTCTCCACATTGCGTATTGGTATGTTCTTCTAGCTTTGATTTCTCTCATTTGCTTACTGGTATGTCGGGATTAGGTATTTTAAAAGGACTGAACTTATTTGTAATGTCTTATATCTATTGTATTTAGAAGTATTGGTTGTTGTAATTAGGGATTGAAATTGTTTGGGATTTTTGTTAAGATTAAGGATTGAAATTATTTATTATTTAGGCTTTATGAATTGAAATGATTTGTTATTTCTGTTTTTTTGTTTTCTTTGAATTTCTATTTAGTTTGGATAATGTGTTTTTGATTTTGTTTCTGCAGAATGGGCTTGTGGATTGTTTTAATTTATTGGGGAGATTTTGTGATTAGGTTGTTCTGCTACACTGGGTATGTAATTTTTTTTTTTGGATTCTGCAATATTTATTTGGGTTTGTGGATTATTTTGAAGATTGATTTTGAAGCTTGGATTTGTTTATAGTTTGTGTTTTCCTTATGTTTATAGTTTGTTTATTTGTTTTTCTTATGTTTATGTTTATGTTTATAGTTTATAATTATGTAGTGTTTGTTTGGATTTTTTTTTATATTTATGTAGTATTTGTTTATGTTTATAGTATAATTTTGAAATATTTATTTGTATTTATTTATATTTATGTTTGGATTTGTTAAATTTAAAATTTAAATTTGAGTAAGCTGGTGATTATGGAAAAATAAATTTGAAACTGATAATGAATAAGAAATCATGAATGAATTTTATGTGCTTGAAAATTATTTGTATTCATGAGTCAGATTAAGTTTGATGAGGAAAGGAGAAGAAATTATAATAATAATTTAAAAGTGAATGAATTTGATATGTATTTTGCTTGGTATAGTTGATATATGTTTGGTAGTTCACTTTACTATATCAAGTCATTCACTTTACTTGGTATAGTTGATATAAGTTTTTACTTGGATTGGATTTTACTTGGTATAGTTGACAATTTAGAAATGCCAAGTTGGATAGTTTAGAAATATGTTTGGTAGTTCATTCACTATACTGAGTTGGATAGTTTAGACATGTGATGTCTATTTTTGAACATGAAAGATGTAAGTATTTTCATCAATATGTAGAAACTCGATAATATCTTCTACTTTTTCTCTGGATACATAATGAAATAAATACTTATTCATACGATGACACTAAATAGGAGTAAGTTGTATGGGTGAGTACTTAATTCATGTTATGCATTTAGAGAACTGTAGGGATATATTGTCAACATTTCTACATATGTATGAATATATTACGTTTGTACATGGTGATAAAGATGACACATTTTTGAATGAGTAGGTTCCTACCTATTAGTTTATAAATAGAGTTATAAGGAGTTATAATCAATGTATAAAGCAAACTTAATTTAAATGTATTGTTTTCTCTATTTATCATAGGAAGGAAAAATGATATTGAGTGGTAATGAATGTACAAATGGTTTAATGATGGTCTTTTGAACCTAAAGTTTATGACTAGAAGAAATAGTTTATTGAATTTGTATGCAGTTAACTAGAATTGAATGACGAAAATAGGATTAGGTGCCTATGTAACCATCGCAAGTGTCCGAACCACATATTTCTTAAAGTAAATACCATTAAGATGCATTTATTCAAAAATGATTTGTTCTAGATTATTATACTTGGACTCTATATGGAGAAATCATTGAAGGTAATAACTTGAACCAATATGCAAATGATGTCCATGACCAAGCTATTACAGTAGATACTATTAAATACATCCATATTAGACAATGGTACTAGATGCAATAGGTCGTGATTTTGATCCTAATGTGATGGAGGAATCATCAAATCTAGAGGCTTAGAAGTTTTATGTCATGCTTAGGGCTACCAACTCAAACTTATTCTAGGGCTTTACAAGGCATTCACAGTTATTGCTTGCTACTTAATTGATGCACATGAAATCAGAACACCATATCTTAGAACAAAATTTTGATGACATGGTTCAAATAATAAAAGAGATTACACTAGATAATAGTTTAGTACCTGATAACTTCTACAACACTAAGAAATTTGTGTAGGTTATGAGGCTATTGATAGAAAAGATTTATTGTTGTAATAATAGTTGCATGATCTACTAGGTGAAGACAATGAATTGACCAGTTACAAGTTTTATGGTCATGCTAAGTATAAGTGGCCTTCTCGTGAGTGGTAAATGATGCAAAACTCTTATTCCTTATAAGAAAATGTGCTATTTTCCTCTAACTCTTCAATTGCAATAATTCTATGCATCAAAGGCAATAGCTGCAAAAATGCATTGACATGAGGTTGAAAAGGGTATTTTGTGTCATTGTTCATATTCTCTAGCTTCAAAGCATTTTAATCAGACACATCTATATTTTATAGCTAAAAGTTAGAATGTTTGATTAGGTCTTTGCACTGATGGATTTCAACCATTCAATCAATCAAGACAACAATATTCTTCATGACCTATGATTATCATATTGTATAATTTTCCATCTTAGTTGTGTATGAAGGATGCCTATATGTTCTTATTGGTGTTAATACCTGGGCTAAAAGCCCCAAGGATAAACTAGATATGTTTTTACAGCCACTTATTGTAGAACTCAAACAATTATGGAATAAAAGTGTGCTGACATATGGTATTTCAAAGAAATAAAATTTTTAGACACGAGCTACTCTTATGTGAATAGTAAGTAATTTTTCTACTTTTGGAATATTGTTAAGGTAGAGTATTACTAGAAGGTTAGCTTGTTTGTATTGCATGGATAATTTTGATGCTTTTACTCTGTAATTGAGTAGAAAGTAGTCATGGTTTGACAACCATAAAAAGTTTTTACCATTATATCATCCATTTCAAAGGAATAAAATGTCATTCATTAAGAATAAAGTAGTGATTAAAGGTCTACTACCTATTAGATCTAGAGTTGAGATATTAAATGAGATAAATTACTTAAGTCTTAAGAAGGTCATCGAATTGGATGCTGATGAGATCAATGGTCCAATATGTGGGAATTATGATTGGAGGAAAAGAAGCATTTTTTTGGATTTGTAATATTGTAGTACAAAATTGATTCGATATAACTTAGATGTAATGCATATTGAAAAGAATGTTTTTCGATAATGCATTTAATACTGTTATGAATGTCGAAGGAAAAAAGGACATAATAAAATCTCGACAGGAGTTATATTAATATTGTCATCACCTTAAGTTAGAATAAAGCACAAGAATGAGCAAATACCCTAAAGCTTGTTACATGTTGGACAAGTGGATGAAAGAAGTATTGTGTGAATGGGTAAATAATCTCAGATTTTCTAAGAGATATATGTCAAATATAGTTAGATGCATGAACATGAAAAAACTTAATTTGTTCGGGATGAAAAACCCTAATTATCATGTGTTCATATAATGATTAATACTAATTGCATTTTGTTAACTATTGCCTGAAAATGAGTGGAAGGCATTGACAGAATTGAGCCTCTATTTTAAGGATCTAACTATTATTATCATAAGCATTGAGGACATGATACAACTTAAGGAAGAGCTTCATATCATTCTTTGTAAGCTCAAATGTTTATTTCCTCTAAGCTTCTTTAACTTGAAGGAACATCTTTTGATTCACTTGGCTTATGAAGCAAGCGTAGTTGATCTAGTGCAATATTAATGGATGTATCATTTTGAGAGGTGAGCAATAGTTGCCATCCAAATGTACAAGTTTTATTTTAATTTGTGTTTACAATATTTTATATGTCTAAATCAATGTCGTAGGTATCTTTAAAGGCTAAAATCAATGTGAGAAATAAAGCAAGAGTTGATGGTTCAATATGCAATGCATATTTAGTGGAAAAAGTGTCATTATTTTGTTTGCACTACCTTGAGGATCATGTGAACATGAGGCATGGGAAAGTTGAACGCAATGATGACAATTTTTGAGATGTGGGGAAGAACATGGAGGAAATCTATTAATATTTAAACATTTTGGTCGCACATTTGGAAAGGGAAAAACAAGATTCATGACGGTGTAAGAATATAAGGCTGCTTAATGTTGCATTTTATTGAATTGCTCAAAGTGGAACCTTTCTTTAAGTAACTAGTTGGTAAGTTTGTTTATTTTCATAAATCCATTATATATATATATATATATATATATATATATATATAAAGGTCTATGTGCATTTGTTTTTTCCCTTATAGAATTTATGTTGATGATTTAAAGCAACGTTAACCAACATTGCTAGTCATGAAGTTAATGCTAAACTTGAAAATGAATTTGCATCTTTGTTTGACAAATATGTGAGTATCAAAATTCCGTTACTTATTTTTTGATGTGTACATACATTAGCTCTAAATTTGTTTGTTATTAAACTGAAAGGTATGTATTTTAGGCGCATGATCCATCACTTAACATCTCCAACAAATTCATAAAGGATCTAGAAAAAGGTTCATTGCAAATGGTGGTGTATTAGCTATGGTATTATGTAAATGGATATAAATTTCACATTGAAAGACATGGTTCTCATACAACTACCATGAACAATGGTGTGTGTATAAAAGACATGAATTATAGTGTAGATGAAAGCGACAATTATGATCGAATTAAAGTTATAAAGTTGGAGTAATCAAAATTGGCAATTAAGAAAACCGTGTTATTTAAGTTTGAGTGATTTGATCTAATGCCAAACTTGGGTACTAAAGTTCATCTGGAAAATAAACTTGTTAAGGTGATCTATAAATGAAGTTTTAATAAGTATGAGCCATTTGTTCTGGCAGTGTAAGCTTGCTAAGTGTATTATTACAATTACCTAGTTTCAGATGTGATAAAAGCAATTGGTTAGCTATATGTAAAATTGAAGTTAGGGGAGAAGTCCAAATTCTAGAATTATATATAACAAGTTCAATGTCTCATGTATTATCGACCTTCCAAGAGAATGATATTAATGCTTATTCTGTTACAATTATAGAAGATGAAGAATCTGGGTCCTTGAAAAATACAAATGGTGAATATATTGAAATTAAAGATGACAATGTTGAAGTAAAAAATGATGCAAAGATAGATTTAGAATTAGATGATGAGGATGAAAAAACTGATGAGGAAGAGGATTTGAACTAGAATTGATTAGAGGTACTTATGTTTATTTATCTTTGTTACTATGTTTAAAATAGTCAATTTTTTTTTACATATATGTTAATAAATTAATCAATTTATTAGTTTTATTTGACTATTGTTTATTTAGTTGTTAGTCTATATACATCATGAGAGGGAGGAGCGGTGATACTGGTAGAAGAGTGGGGCGTGAGAGATTTGTGTCAAACATAACTGGTCGGGGGATAGTGGGGCAAGGTACACATTATTCACTTGTCCACCATTGTGACCACCATTTTCTCCCTTACCATCAGCCCCTCTATCAACACCATTGATAACATCATCTTCACCATTCTTATTTTTGCCATCAATACTGTCTCTATCCCTACTTCCATTATGATCAACAACAAAACTGAATATACCATTATCTATAGAGGAGACATTGGCTACACCATCAACGTCATTAGTGGCCGAGTTTAGTATTAGTAGAGTGGCATTTGAGCTTGTTGATGGGAGCTCCATGCCTTATGATTTTTCTATTTATTTTTATTTCTTATTTAATACTTATTTCCTATTTATTATCTCTTGCTAATTTATTTATTATCTGTTTATTTTAACTTGTTCACAACTAATTACTTATTTTTTATTACAAAAACAATAATTTCGTTCCAGGCCATGTATCTTTCTTTCATATCTCCAAGATTTTTTTGCTTCACCTGGACACATGTGGACATGCATAAAAGAATGTGTCCCCAACATGGAGTTTAAGGTATAAATGAAGATCATAATTTTTAATGTTATTGTATTTGTAATTGTGGGATAGTTATAAGTATAATTTATATTCATAATTGATTATGTTATTATGGATATTTTGAAAAGCATATATCAATATTTTAAATTATGAACTATTATTTGCAAGCAGGATTTTGGATGCCACTAACATAAGGTTGGATAGATTTCGATTATGTTATATTTCTATCCAATTTTAATTGAAATATTAATTTACTACATTCTATCATTTTATTCATAATTTTTTTTTTACCGAAATGCATTGCTCTAATGAATTTTGCTTATTATTTTTTCAGAAGCATTTTACTTGGGATCGATTACTGGAGGCCCAAATTAGGTGGAGGTGGGGGCAATAGGAAGCTATAGATAATTTGTCAAAGTGGAGACGGGATGACAAACAACCTTTGAGTATCCCAAAGAATGTATGGGACAATTGGCAAATAGAGTGGGCCAAACCATAGTTCCGAAATTGTAGCGTGTAGGCCTCATAAAACTAACTTACCGAGACAGGCAACCTTGATTTTGGTCCCTCACGCCATATTGGGGGTTTTGTATCTTTGGTTGAATATTAGAGATGCATGGTGAGTATGTTATATGTATATTTCCTAATTTATATGCTATTTAAGTTTATTTTATATATATATA
>CATIWR010154832.1:0-16039 GCA_949677035.1 Omphalea diandra
GTAAAGTTCAAGATCAAAGCTGTTGGGCAGTGATCATCATTGCAATTATCTTCCAAGTGGCACACAGGTTCTGTTGCTTCCATATCAAAAATTTCACCAGCACCTTGCTTTTCAGAATCCAAATTGGGACTTGATTGAGCAATTTGCGTTGCAGTTTCAGATGGAATATCTCCAGCTTGATTCTGATTCTCAAGCGATGGGAACTCTTGGGGGACACTCTGAATCATAATGTCAGTCGAACAAGAGCCTTTCTTATGCTCCGACTCATATGCTTCAGTTTCGGGCTGGCTTGATTCTTTCCCTATATTTTCACTAAAGACACACTCTAGGAAGGACTGCTTGTGCTGAGGTGAATTTGCACGATGCAGACAAATTGAATTCCTGAATTCCACAAAATAATTAACTACACAGTTCAAGAAGCTGCATTCTTTCATGGGATCTTTAGCGACCAAGCCAAGCTGTGACACCATCTCGTAAGCTGAAGAATCTTCACTTTGAAACAGTTTTATACCTTGGGAGTTTTTAGAGAGAAATATCTCTTTGCTCTTATCCTTTGTTGCAGATACTTGAGATGCTCCATTAACAGATTTGCACATTGAGGTTGGTCCATTCAGTTGGCTTGCAACCCTAAGAATGCCTTCTCCAACTCTATAAATTATCTTTGGCTGTGATGAGTTGGTTTCACCCCCTGACGATGAAAAACTTTTACAGCATTTGACTATGGAATCATCAAGAGTGGAATTAACAACTTCTCGTTTCTTAACAGAAGATGATGAAGTTAACTTGCCAGCAGCTTTGATCCCTAATCCACCTTTACGATTTGGAACAGATAGGCGTCTCTCAGCCAGGAGCTCAGCCAAACTTTTCTCTTTCTTTCTTGGATATATACTATCTTCATAGATGTTCTTACGCTTATGAGTCAACTGATCTTGGCTTTTTGACTTCACCTTTCTGGAAGAGGCATGCTCATCATCTCTAATTTCAGTGTCAATGTTTTCATTCAATCGACCATCACTCTTCACTTCTGCTGATACTGATTGCAGGGTCTCCGTGTCACTCAACAACAAGGTGCTGAAATTTTGGAATTCAGGCAGTTGAGAATATCCCTTCCAACGATTGAATGCTGATAGTTGGGCTTTTGCTGTTACAAATTTCAACCTGTCTATTAAACCGAATGGCAACAGGCCTATTGCTTTAATATAATCAATGAGTTTTGCAGGTTCAAAAGCATCTGCACTTGAAAAACTATCCAAACTTTTTCTTCTACTAGCGTCTTCGCGAATTCCAGCATTAATAATTATTTGAGTACTGATCTTGCTATACTCAGGTATGCAAGGGCAGGCCAGCCCAAACTGTAATCGTCTAGAAACCTCATCCAAAGCACATTCAATAGCATAAAGAAACTCGTCCGAGTTGTTATGTTTCTTCATTTGAGAGTAATGGGATCGGAATGGTTTTATCATTGATGCTTCATTCCAAGCGAAAGTCTGATCCCCAAAATATCCAATTAAAAAGCCATCCCTTTTAAAATACTTTTTACCCAGTTCTGATGAATCAGAGGGATCAAATATCTGCCCAGGCCACCAGGGGTGGCTCCTCACTTTGCCCCATACAAGATCAGAGACACCAAATTCTGGCTTTGAGACAGCTACTTTCACATTCTCACCACCTGACTCATTCTCATCAGCAATCACATATGGGTTCAAATCCACAACAAGATCTAGCGCACTAGACTTATTGCTATCACAATTTTCCGGGGAAAACCTTGCATCAGAAATACCACTGCCTGCCATTTGACCTTGAAAGGCTTCGCGTTGGTCATCAACTTCCACGGCCTGATTCCCTATAAAATCAGAAACAAGTCCTCCAGAAACACGGGTGGCATCTTCTGGATACAAAACTTCATCAGTGTTAGCATCTTTCGCAATAGCAGGCAAGAAATTAAATTCTGCTGAGCTCGGACGAATCTCCTTTTCCAATTCTTCCTCCTGAATTTGACAAGAGCGTTTATCTTCCACCCCACCAAAGTGTGTTTCAGTTACCTGGACTACCCCGAAAGAAACATCAACAATAGCCTTGCTCTCAGTCTCCTTTCCTACAGACCCTCCGATTTCTGTTTTCACTCGCCGATCATCAGACTCCCCATTTGCATTGCCTGACCTATCAATAGCTGTTCCCCCTTCAAATTCCTTAACTTGGTGTTTCTCTACTACTACCATAACTGGCTCCTGGGTCGCGTCTATTAGGGTTTCAGCATCAAATAAACCGTGCTTAACCGTTGGTTCTGGTCCCCCCGAAACGATGTCGGAATTAAGGTCAAGATTCGCAGACATTTACACACACTTTATGATAATATAAGAGAGAGCAACAGCATGTATCAGTAAATATACAAAACGCCCCAGCTTAAGATGAAGAGCGAGCAAACAGAGGAGAGAAAAAAAAAAAAAAAAAAAAGGAGCACCTTATGTCTTATGCGTCACTATATATAATACTAATAATAATACAAAGAAAACGAAACGGCTTCGTTTTGACCTCTGAACTGATGATGATCATGGAGCACTAGCAACAGAAGTTGAAGACGAAGAAGAAAAGAGTCTGCGGACGTACTGCCAGGGATTTTTGGAAAAAAGAAAAATTAAAGCGTTGTAGATTATAAATATATATGTCTGAGTTGACACGTGGAGAAGATCTGACGGCTTATTATACACCCATCGACCTCTCTTGTTTAATTAGAAACGATATGTCGTTGTTCTTCTAATAAATATCAGCGGCTCTCTTATCGTTTGCACCCTCTCATTTCTCCCGCCAAAACAAGAAGAGGAATTTTAACATGTACGGAAGCAAAAGCTTGAAAAAGCACCACCGTCCGATGACCGATGATATGGAAATCATGGCCGTTTATTTCCCGTTGAACGATTGTGCAGCAATCGACGAGACCAAGCTGCTGCTCATGTCTGATCTCATCCATGTCTTCTCCTCATCTGCCGCTCAACATCTTGCTTCTGAGGTATATTTGTGGAAGAAATGATGAAATTAGGTTTTGAAATTGAAATTACGACTACGAATCACATGAACAGGTGAAGGAAGAGAATGGCGCCTTCTGTTTGGCCGTTGATTTTGAGCAATTTAGAAAGATATGTGAGGTTGAGGAATTTTATGCAACTCTGGAAGATAAACCTAAAGTAGCTCTCTCTTGCATGGCTGCTGCGCTTCACGACGTTACATTTTTCATATTGTCTCTCTCTTTCCCTTTGTTCGTTTTATTCTCTTTATATTAGTATTCGCTTGTACTGAAACAGGTACTTTTGAATAATTTGGAGGGAGAGGATGGCATGAAGATAAATATTCTTCTTCATAACTCTCCTGAATCGATGATTGCTTTGAAAAACTTAAAAGCAGCATATATTGGTAACTTTTATTTAAGGGCTCCAATGGTTGGCATTGCTACTTCTAATAGTAGCAATCTGTGGGCACAAAGAATAGAAGAAGTTGTCTTTGCTAATTGATAATGGATTTTTCAATATGAGTTTTGAGATCCACAAATTGAGGATTTTGCAAACAGCTATTTGAATTATGTTGAGAATCTATCTTAACCACTTTTACTAATAGCTTTTTGGATTACTAAAATATTGTGATTTTAGTCAACCATCATAGCTTTTTGGACCAGCAACGCCAAGTCTGCTTATCTGAGTTTTGAGTTTTTCCTATGTGGATTTGGCATTGTTTTAAGTGATATGTATTGTTTGATGAAATGGCAGATAAGCTGGTACCTGTGCGGGGGACTGTGGTGAAAGGCAGCACTGTTAAGCCTTTGGTGGTGCAAATGAGATTTGGCTGTGATAAGTGCAAATCCAATATTGTATGGGTATTTCCTGATGGAAAAATTTCACCTCCAACTGTTTGTAACTTGAATGGGTGCAAGAGCAGGGCATTTCATCCCATTCGATCTTCTGCTCAAGCTATGGATTTTCAGAAAATAAGGCAGGCCACTTCAAACTTTCCTATTCGTTTGGATGGGGGAGGGTTATGTGGGTTGCTATCACAATGCTACCTGAACTAAAGAATTTTTCCTTTTCTTTTCATGTTTTGTTTTAGTTCTCTTCTGATTTATGTATTCCTCTGAATTTGTGTGTGCACACTTCATTCAGGATACAGGAATTCATAAGGTCCGAAGATCGTGAAGACGGGCGGGTTCCTTGAACAGCAGAGTGTGAATTGACTGAAGATCTTGTTGACACATGCATCCCTGGTGATGTGATTACCATTACTGGAATTATAAGAACTATTAACAATTATGTGGATATCGGAGGAGGTGAGGTGAAAGGATTCTATGTGAAATTTTTTCATGACCAATAATTCAAGATTATTGGAACATGGATAATTCTTGATTAATTTTATTTTTAGGCACCTTGCATGCTTATGATTCAAATTTCATTATAGAATTTGGTTTGCAGATCTCAAAATATTTGCAGCTCTTGACTTAGCGTTCTGCAATCCTTAATATTTGCAGGAAAATCAAAAAGCAAAAATCAAGGATTTTACTTTTTGTGTCTAGAAGTGGTTTCCATAAAAAATTCCTTTGTGTCTAGAAGTGGTTTCCATAAAAAATTCCAAGTCACAATCTACATCTCTTGATTTGCAAGCTTCCACATCTAATGCTAGAGCTACAGACCTGTCTGATTTATTCCCATTCTCTCCTAGGGATTTGGAATTTATTGTGAAGTTTTCAGAAGAATATGGTTCAGAAATCTTCTGGCAAATAATTCAATCCATATGCCCTTCAATCTATGGACATGAACTTGTTAAAGGCGTATTAAGTGTCTGCCAAACTAATGCTGCACTTCATTTTCCCTACCATTTCCAGCATCTTAAAGCATTAAGAAGTGAAGCACTTGTCCGTCTTTTAATTTATACCTTGAAAAAAATGAATTATCTTTCAAACAACTTCAAAATTTCTGGAGTTTTATCAATAAAATACTAATCTACCTTAGACTGATATTCTGCTGTTTCCCTTTGCCAATGCTAGTTCTTTTCATTGTTTTGTGCTTGTGACATCTTCAATCATGTTTGGAACAATGGAGTGCCAAGTATTTTAATGAGTGACATCTGAATAAAGGAATTACCTAATTTTCTCCAGTTCTGCATTTCATTAACTCCTTTCTGAGCATGATCTTTAACTTCAATAATGATGTGATGCATACATTCTAATTTTTTGACTTTTAACAGTGGGAATAACATTAGTGCTGTTTGGAGGTGTACGCAAGCATTCAATGGATCAAAATAATGTCCCTGTTAGAGGAGATATCCATGTCATAATAGTTGGTATGCATAAACCGTTGTCTGCCCTTATAATGCAACTAAAATAGGCTACTTACATTACTTTATCAAGTTATAAGTCAAAAGTAATTTTTCTTTTCCAAAATGGATGAGAGAGAATAAGCTTGCAAAATGTTATTTACCATTTTGCTAGGTGATCCTGGACTAGGAAAGAGTCAATTACTACAAGCAGCGGCTGCTGTTTCTCCACATGTTATTTATGTGTGTGGCAATGCTACAACTAATGCTGGCCTTACTGTTGCCATAGTGAAGGATTCCATGATAAGTGACTATGCATTTGAGGTTGGTGATTGTTTATTACTTTTTTTTTAACCTTTATAGTTTAGGATGTTATCGGTTAGTTTAATTATTTCCTCCATGGGTTAAAAAGTGAATAGTTTACTTGGTGAAAGTTGCCCTTTTCTTTCAGTTCTTGCTAGTTTTATATATATGTATGAAACAGAATTCTGTCACATGAACTTTGGTGGAGCAAAAGGTTGTTCTGTTATTATCTGGTGGTCATATGTTCAAGTGGTAATATTCTTTGTAATGAAAGAGGAACATTACATGCTTCTGACCCTTCCCAAAACCTATTGCTGGATGCCCATAAATTAACATATTGTTTCTTTAGAAGATGGTAGGCTATAAGATCAAAGAAGGCAGTCTTTGGGAGATGGGTAAATTTGTTCCTTCATGACCAGAAGGTCAGGAGTTTGAGTTGTGGAAACAGCAGGGGGAAGGCTACACATGATAGATGACCCTCTACCCCTCCCAGTGTTTACATAATGGGAAGTATGTGCACCAGGGATATAAGATATACTCACTTCTTTCAAGGTTCAGGAACTTAATGAAATTGCTTTCTAATGTACCAGGGTGCAGAAGGAACTTGTTGAAAGGTGATGTGTCCAGGTTTTTAACTGTTGGGTGTTACATATAGAAATTCATATCATAGCATAGCTTCAAGATATACAGAATAGAATGAGAAATGCCACATGCAGAACATCAAATTTAAGCAAAAGTTAAAGTTTAGGAAAATACGCAATAGAGGAACTTCCTAATGGAATGCAAAGAAATGAATGTTTCTGCCATTGCATCTATTTTTGACAAGCATGTAAATGGGTCTGCTTGAGCTCTAAGATCTATACAATTCTTGCAGCATGAAATTGTTTCATATAATTCTTAACTAACAGTTATGTCTTGCAATAGTTGCTAGCAGATAGTGGATTGTGTTGTATTGATGAATTTGATAAAATGTCTGCAGAACATCAGGTTTTTCCTTGACTGCTGATTGATTGCTAGTTCTTTGTTTAGCTCACTTGACCTCTAGGAATATGTTTTACTTGTCCTGGTATTACCACAGGCTCTTCTGGAAGCCATGGAGCAACAATGTGTCTCTGTTGCAAAGGCTGGCTTATCTCCACGGACTTCCGTTTTAGCAGCAGCAAACCCTGTCGGTGGTCATTACAAGTAATTTCTTCGGTGGTCATTACAAGTAATTTCTTTACGTCTCGATTCTAAGAGAAATTTCAAGAAGCGTTGGGGACTCGATTATATTTTATTGCTTTTTACCCTCAGACTGACGGACAATCTGAGAGAACTATCCAAATTTTAGAGGATATGTTTCGTGCTTGTGTAATGGATTTTGGTGGCAATTAAGATGATCATTTACCTTTAGTGGAGTTCGTTTACAACAACAGCTATCAAGTTAGCATTGAGATGGCGTCTTATGAGGCTCTCTATGGATGGAAGTGTAGATCACTTATTTGTTGGGACAAGGTTGGTGTGAGACGATTCACTAGACTAGAGTTAGTACAACAGACATCAGACTAGGTCCGTATGATCTGTGATAGACTTTTAACTACTCAAAGTCGACATAATAGCTATGTTGACCCAAAGCGTAGAGATGTGAACTTCTTTGTTGTTGACCATGTGTTTTTGAGGGTTTCTCTGATAAAAGGAGTCATGCGATTTGGGAAGAAAGGTAATCGAGTCTTCACTATATCGGACCTTTTGATATCATTGAGAGGGTTGGAGAGGTGGTTTATCAATTGGCTCTTCCTCTAGACTTTTCGCATGTGTATCTAGCATTCCATATTTTCATGTTGAGGAAGTACATATCTAACTCATCTCACGTGTTGCAACCCCAGACCATACAATTTAGAGGTGATTTGTCTTATGAGGAACAACCAGTACAGATTCTAGATCGTCAGATTATGAAGTTTCATTCTAAAGAGATTACCTTGGTCAAAATCTTGTGGTATAATCACTCTAGGAGCGAGGCCACATGGAAGACAAAATCTTATATGCAAGTTAAATATCCTTATTTGTTTAATGAGTTCGGTTATAATTTATCATTGTTTGATTTATTTGTTAGATTTCAGTTTACTTAAATTTGGGAACCAACTTTTTTTTAAAGAGAGAAGAATGTAATATCCTTCAATTTTATAATTTTTAAAAATGATTTAAGTTATTTTGAGAATTCATATAGTTTGTAACTACATTATTGTAGTATTTTTTTAATATTTATTATATTTTACGTAGAGAGAAATTTTAAAAATATTTTTCTCCAAAATATTCCTAAAGATATATATGTTTATTTTTTTAAAAATAATAACAAATAATTTCCTTGTACTCCCTCCTACTGCTATTATGAATCAGTTATCCCACACTCCTTACAGCTGTCTCCATTATCAACCCCTAAGACCGCTAAACTACTGAATCTGTTATCTCAGTCACAAAGCCTTTCTCACCTTCATTCCTGGTGACTTCTTCCTGTAAATAACTTGGTATGTTTGATTCGTTTTGTATTTTTATTGCAGAGAATAATTAATTCATTCCCTGTTTCGATAAATCTCTAAGCCTACTGTTTTGTTCTTCCTACTGTTTTGTTCTTCGTAAAGGTGAGTTATCTGTCTATTCCTATAGTTATCTTTGAATTGAATTTGGAAGCTCGTGATACCAATTAACTAGACATTAATTGACAAACATATGCTTAATTCCTTTACTTTTAAGTTGATTTGTACAATTTCTATGTTTGGTTAGTGGCAATCCACCATCTACTGCACACTTCCTTTCTTCTATTTGTGCCAAATATATCAATTACTTCGTATTTTGTTTTCACTTGGTACCAGATATTGTTTTCATTTGGAACTAAATACATCGACATGAATGTTGTAAGATTGTTTCGAATTGAATTTCAATTACTGTAGCACTTCATTTCTATTTGGTACTAAATATACAGTTGCTTGGTTTTCTTAATTGCTCCTTTTCTCTTTCTCGAGCCATATATATCCGCAGAATATCATTCTTTCACTGATATAAATTTATTCATTCCAAATTTTATTACAAAAAATTTTCTTTACCTTTGTAATTAAATTTATCTGTTCTAAATACAATTATTGTTATAAATTATGCTATGTTGGATTTTAATACTATATAATAATATGTTATTATAGTGAGTTTATTATTATTATTTTAAATATTATTATCATTATTATTACTTTATCAACATATCTTTGAACTTATATAAAAGTGTTAAGAATTAAAGTGATTTCTTAAAATATTAAATTTTCATTTTTCTACCACTTCAAACTTTCTATTAACCAGTTGTCTGGTCTTATTATTATTATTATTTTTAGAGAATTCTGATCCATCTTGAGTCAGTTAAACTTGTTGTCTAGTGCTTGGATTTAGTTTCAACTCTAAACTTCTCGAATTAGCTTTTATTCTGTAATTTCATGTGAGTGGTAATTATAGTGCATAATATATATTTTGTCACTCTTTTAAAAATTTCTTAGTATCTTTTTAAATATATTTTTATAAAATGCTTTTAATATATGTCTTTAACAAATTGATTTTATCGTTTATTTAAAATTATTTATGAATTATTGGATAAAGTATTTATTAAATGCTATGTACATTTAGAGCTTTATGGGCTTTCGAGAATATATCTTTAAATTGTTTGAAATTTCATCTGACATTCTGAACCTATAATTTGATTTTGTGAAAATAAATACTTGAGATATATTCAATTTAAATTGTCGGCTCGTGGTATTGGACTTTGGATTATTAATATCTGGATTCTGAGTACTATCATTTATAATACTGACTCTAATATCTGAATTTTTGTTATTTAAATTTTGATTTATAATTTGATATTTGTTTAAATGATTTTGAATTTTTTAATCATATCTAATACTCTTTATTTATATCTCATTATCTGTTATTTGGGTCTTGTCATGTGGATTATCACAACAATATGATTGCATTATTTGTTATTCTGCGTTCATTGTATCACATTAAAATCATCCATTAATATCTGTGGAGGAGGTAATCTGTATATGATTATCTGATAGCGCCCTTATCATCTAGGCTTTTGGTGATGTGGACTATCATCACCCTGAAAAATGATATCAAAATAATTTGATATGAAATGTTTTACTAATTTAAATAAATTAAATATTGATTTGAACCTCTATGAGCTTGATTGTTTTAAATTAATTTTTAATTATTTGTAATATTAGTATGTTTAGAAATATAAAACTATTGCTAAATTATTCAAGCGTTTGTTTATTCCAATTTCATTGTGTGCTATATATATATATATATATATATATATATATATATATACCTTTTGTGTCGAGCCTTCTTGCCTTAGATTTGTAAGGTCAAACTTGGAATCTTCATAAGCATTAGCCCATTTTGGGCAGCCTTGTATTAAGCCTGGATCTCATGTACAATTGATGCCATTCTCACTTTCATTTCAGGTGCACCACCCTCAATTGAGAAGTATTGTTCACATTGGTTCTTTCTTTGTCGTCAGAGTTCCTTTGATAAGGTTGAG
Source organism: Omphalea diandra (assembly GCA_949677035.1). Classification (NCBI taxonomy): domain Eukaryota; kingdom Viridiplantae; phylum Streptophyta; class Magnoliopsida; order Malpighiales; family Euphorbiaceae; genus Omphalea; species Omphalea diandra. The sequence continues at coordinate 10,160 of CATIWR010154832.1, forward strand.
GATTGAAATTTCATAAACTCTTTACAAACAACCAAGTTATATTCGTATGTGTGTGGTGTGGGTTCTTTTTTGTGGACGCACTAACTAGAAACAAATAAAGTGAAAATCAATGTTCCAGTTAAATCTTATAATTTCGTTTAAATCTCTTTATCAATACTAATAATAATATTTATGATCATAAAATCATAATCCACGATTTCACCTGTCCTACATCCTTTTGAAAATTATCAATATTATTTATTCTTTTTCGTTTTTCAAATTCTATTTTTCAATTGAAAAATTTGGAAAACTAACCCTTCAGTTCAGTTGAAAGAAAACGTAATATACTGCAAGAATTTTCTAAATGCTTCACTATCTGCATGCTTTCTTGAATATTTCATATACCGTCTCCATGGATTTGAACCTGGTAAACACAACAAAAGAAGAGCTTGACACCAAATTTACAAATTATATTATGCTCACAGCTGTATTATACAAGAGCTCATGGACTCGAAATATATAACACAAAATATGAGCAACATAAATTGAATAGCTAGAAGAAATAAAGGCATGCTTTTTGGGAAGAATTTTTGTCAATAACGTTAGCAGCCACTATGTCAAGTCAACGCAATACTAAAATCCAAGACTGACTTCATTGCAATAGAAAAAAAGCAACTAGTTCTATGGTTAAGGCATCTATCTGTACACTGGTTTGTACAAGAAATGTTGGGAAGCCAGTCCGTCAAATTCAAACCCCCTTCTGTATAACTTCCCAAACTTATGTTATAATTCAACTACCTGTTATCTGCACTGTATTTACACATACCAACAAAGTGTAGTCAGTGAAGTTAAGGAGCTTCTTCTTGTCTGTAACAATCAGCTCCCTTTTCCTACCCATTGATTCAATCAGTATACCATTTACTAGGCATTTGATCATTTCCCTGTACAAAAACCCCTATTCTAATAATTACAAATTCACAATCCATGTAGCAGCAAAGCTATGAAAGGTGGAATGAGCCTTGTCCTTCTGTAATGGCATACAAAAGCTTCTCTTTCATCTTGCCCTGCAAACAAACCATTTAAAGTTCTCTCATGCAAAAATGGTCTTAGTGCAAAGGAAAATATAATTGCTTATTAAGCAAGAAAACAAGGTTACTTTTGAAGAGTAAGGCGGCAACTTCAGGTAATTGGCGCAAGTCATCACACTGGGTAAGTCTGCATCTACACAGTCGCCACAGTGCTGTAAATAATAAGGTGAAAAATGATTAAATATTTTCTATACTAAAATCTGAGGAAGAAGAGATGGGAGCACAAAAGAGATGTGTCGCTGTCATAGACCTTTCTAACAATTGTCAATTTTGGATTCAAAGATGCCAAACCTCCCAGAGGAAGTCGAGGTGCCCCAGTTACAAACTGCAGAAATGCTCGCCGTTGTTCTTGATTGAACTCTTGCATGATTTCCAGTAACTGTAAATCAATAGCAAGCGAGCAAGCAATTCTCATGATCTATGATATGAAACTTGAAAGATGAAAGCAAAACTGATCATTATGAGGGAGAAAGAGGGAACCAACATTAGTGATAGGAGGACTGCTAGCAGTGTATCCATGATCAAACTTGATATGATCCAAAAGCTCATTTAACTGATTTAATATAAATAAAGAAATAAAGAAAGAAATATTACATCTTAGTGGTGATAATCAGTATTCAGGAGTAAATAATGATCAATCAAATAAGAGATAGATACCGCCCAGATATCATGTTCTCCACATAGTAGTCGTTCTAGTTCCTCCACATTGAAAACTTGAATATGCTTAATTGGAAAAACCTAAGAAATATCAAGTAAAATAGGCAAGAAAATCAATTAGTTAGCAAAATTAAATTGGAACGCATTGATATAACACGTCCTGATTAAATAGGAGGAAAGGGAAAACTTAAAATATTATAACTATTGCTTCTAGGAAACCAAATATATTGCAGAAATAGATTAATCAATGATCTGTAGTTGGTTAAGGAACTCCCATAGGAAAATAAAAGGAGGAGCTTAAGGAATGCACACATCAGGAATAACAGAAAAACATGCAACCTTAATGGATAACGCGACAGAATTGTTTTATTGCCATCACAAAATTGTTTATTTTCAATAAATAAATAAATGTGTGGAACACACCTTATTAAATCCAGACTTAAAAGCTTCAACTTGTCTGAAAATTCCACCATGTATAGTTGCATCCACAACGAGAGAAACATACTCTTCCAAGTTATCCATAGTTACCTAAGTGTACAACATAAATAAAGTGCTTGAAACTTGTAGACCAACAAGTAATAATTTCATGTTAAGTAAATAATTTCATAGTCAGGGACGACTTACTATATTGTGATCTTGGTGGAGAATATGATCAGGATATCCAGGAAGAGTAAAGTCAAGAGAGAGATCCTCAATTCTGGAATTTCGAAAGCATGCACCAGCATCAACATCAACAATAAAACATGAATTTTCCCCAGAAGCTGATCTCAAAAAATTTTTTCTATTAACCACAGCCTGAAACTCTAACAGCGTCCTGCCCAACTCAGGATTGAATGACTGAATATCGTACATATTAAGTTCCTATCCCAAAAAGAACAATGAAAAAAGAATAATATTACATAGGTTATAATAGGTAAGAATACAAGAATGAACGATTTATGAAACGTTAAATAAAGACAATTAATACTTAAAGCATATAATGGAAGCTAACCTGCTGAAGAATAAGCTTGTAGAAGGCATTAGAGAATGGCAGGTCCAACACCCTTCCATCTTGAAGAGCCTTTGCTACAACTTCTCCCAAGAGAACAAACTTTTTAATAACATCAGAAAACTGTATCCCATCAGATGTATCCATTTTAGATAGCCATGGGCGAGGAAAAAGACCAAGCGGAGACATTAGAATTTCAGAATCCTCAGTCCATAATCCTTTCCTGGCTGCAAATGAACTGTGATGATCCTCTCTCCACATGCCAAGGCCAGGTTTCTGAAACTCATGACTAACCAAGGTATAAAATTCCAATGTTGGACCAAGACCACTACCGATTTCTTCATCATACACCACTTCAACGGGCACCTTAACATGAGCATAAAGGTCCATCATTTGGGCAGCAGACTCCAGAATGCGATCACGCCAAACTACGAACTTTTTACGGTGCAAAGTACCAACATTTGCATGCCTGTCTCTTGAAACTCCTGAATTACCACGTGACGGTGGTTGTGATTGAGTTTGCTGAGGTCCAAATGCTGACAAGCGAAAGTATTTACATTTCGCCTCAAAGCTAAATAAAAAGGGGCATGAAGCCATAAGCTGATGACACCATGATGGCATACTACCTACGGACACAGCCAAAGAGTCCCGCATCTGTTGCTCCAGTTTTTCTGTCAACTTACTGCTCACAAACTGATTCTGTGATACTGAACGCACTGCTACTTTAAGATTATCCAAGTTATCGATTAGCCCTTCAGCAAATGCATGCACTCTGTAACGAGACATCAGATGAAATGTAAGCCTGTTCAAGGCTTCCAAGCTTTTAAGCAGAAATAAAACATCATAAGTAGGACTCGATTTATCCAAGTCAGAGGCAAGTTCACAATTAAATATGCCGGAGCAAAATGAAGTATACTGCGCATAAGCTCCAATCCTATCCAACATAGAGGAATTTTGGGGTGAACTGTGACATTCATGAGGATCATCCTCTTTAGCTTCTATGGCTAGTCTATACGTCAGTGTGTATACTTGAGTCAACAACTTTGCTCCGGAGTTAACTTCATGGTCTGCTTTAATTTTCTGCTGGAGAATTGCCTGATACAATGTCAAACTCCGGTCTAATTTTTGCCCTTCTATGTAAAATGCCAATTTTGGTGAAGCATCTCTGTTGCTAGAGCATGAAGGATGCCGAATTTTTCTATCACTGTCTTCCCCAGAGGGAAACTGTACCACCTGCTCAGCAGAGGCCTGGAATACACAAAGCTAGCAATGTAAGGACCAGCTAACTATGCTTTTGCTGATTGAGAAACAGCAATTACAATAAGGAATCAGCAAGACATTGACAAGTCAAGGATAGAGAAATACAACATGTAAATATAGTTAAGCAATTCGAGACAAATTGGGACCATATTTAGCTATTAATGAAGGATCAACTTACAATACGACCATCATTTGAAGTAATATTTTCATCAGGATTTCTTTGTTGTAAATTTATTGTTTGTTCCAGTGGAGATTCTGATAACGTGACAGTCGCATACTCCTAGAAAAAAAATAAACAATATAAATAACTTAAGATTCTATTACTCCATAAAATTGAACACTCAATGGACTAAAGATGGATTAAGTGAAGGTGACACAAGAGATTCATTTATTTATGGGCCCATCTAGAATAACCTGCATCTCAGGCTCAGTAGATATGCTATGAGGCTCAATAGAACCAGAATTTTCGCCAACGCCAGAGTTCACATGTGATGAAATTTGAAACTCCACCCTTTCAATTGGTTCCAGGATTTGAGCAGCTGTTTCTATCTGCATAACTTTTGGTAACAAATATCCTCCAATAGCATCCAAAGAAGAAAGAGGATCAACAGTTACAGCATCATTATAATAGTTACGAAGACATGTTTCCCCCTCTCCCCTCAAGAAACGAACTCTCAGGCATGGATGAGATGTACGACGTCCATTAGGTACAGCAGCAAACCAGTACCTTTGCTTGGGTGAATGACTCAAAATTACAGGGAAATTCTCCAAAGAAGATAATGCACTTTGCAACTTCTGTACTACAGCTAATATGGGTATCTCTTCAGCAAGGCTTGAAAAAGATGAAAAGAATCTTGCAAACACCTCAAATCTTTTTTCTATAATATAATAATGGTAACATCTACCCTGAAGTTCCACCTTTGCTCTCAGATAATGACCATCAGATATGTAATTTACTAATGACTTCACGATTCCACTTTCAATAAATTCAAAAGTGGAAACAGGTTCTCTTCCATTAAGCTTTGCCATAATTTGATGCAATAAAGAATAAAATTTTTCTTCACCTTGACAGGAAGCACCAACACTTGCAGGCATGTTCATCAGATCATCCAATGAAGTAGACAGAGCTCTGAGCTTTTGAAGAATATCTGTCAACCCATTCTCAGATTCGCATAATTCTGGTGAAAAGTAAGTGATTTTTATATGCTGAGCAAGATTTTGGACACTATCTTTTACAAGCTTGCATGTTCCTGTTTCTGAGGTTATAGGAAACTGACCAGTATCAAATGTATAACATAAGCATCTTGCAACAACCTTTGAAACAGACTTTTGACTGGAGTCAGATGGCAGCTGGATGCCATTAAACATCGTGAACATTGATCGAGGACATTTTTCTGGCATAATGAGAGCATCAATGACAAAAAAGACACCTTCCTTAATGAATGAGTTCAAGTAAACATCTGAGCATTTTTGCAAAATAATCTCAGCAATTTGTAGGGCTAATATCAGCACATGGTGATCCTTCCTAGTAAAAACTCCAGCCAAAAAACTGGCATATTATGTAAGGAACTTTATCAGATTTACTGAAAAACGTCCAAATCTAATACCTGCTAACTAAAGATAAGAATACAGTTCACCTTGGAATGTTTGCATTCTCAAGTAATTCAACAAGCATATCAGGTTTGCTGAAATAAACCAACTTGTTGATAACAGTCAGACAGCCGAAGCAAACATATGTATTTGCACCCGAATTAACCAGCTGTTCAGGAAAGAAAAATATCATGAAGCAATGGAAAGGAATTCAAAAGGCAAATGCAATGCCATGTATCAAATAACCAACCTGGACCAACATGGATAGTATATCAGACCCAAACTTATGCAAAAGATCAGGGTGATCAACTAAAAAGG
>CATIWR010154841.1:0-24141 GCA_949677035.1 Omphalea diandra
TATCTCAAGGTGTTTTCAAGCTCACACCCAACTTGTACAACTTGTGTTTTGATGGCTCACACACAATCTTACAACAATGTGTTTTTAGGCTAACATAGAACCTCACTCAAGTGTTTCACTAAGCTCATACTTAAACCTTTCTTAAAGTGTTTGTACAAGCTAACACTACAACCTTACAACTTGGTGTTTAATTCTCACACCTAACACTTACAATTTCATAAAGAAAATTGAAGAAAATGAGTAGCAAAGATTGAGAGCTTTAATGACTTGTAATAAATTTCTTAACAACCTTATTCATGGCTGTTTGGTAGAGTATTTATACCCAAACTTCACCAAAGAAACGTTGCAGAGCATAGCTTACCAAATCTTTGAGACATGCTTGATAGATTCTACATTAAATGCTTCACAGTCTCAATTCGCAGTCGCTACTACTCATTAGTGATCACAAAATCCAAATTTCTTAAGGAAAATCCCATTTGTGTCTAACAGCTAGTCCATGTGGCAGCTTTTGATTAGTACATCAGGAAAATATAGTCATTGCCCTTTTACCTACTTGCAGAAGTCGCGGTCGCGAGCTTTCTTGTATAGGACGTGATAGAGGATGCGAATTCGTCTGCCAAAAATGGTTATCTTCTTCTTCACGATTCGTAGTCGCTACCAATAAGATGCCTTAGGAAAATTTGACTTTCAACGGTCTGTTGGAACATGCGTCATGCTGTGACTATGGACTTACTTTCCTCTTGAGTCACTTCAAAATTCGCAATCGCGAATAGGGCGTGACACACATCGCAATTTCGTTTGTCAATTTTTGACTCCTTCATTTGGATTAATCGTGGCTGAGAATAGCTTCGCAATTTTGCCTGTCTGCTTTTTAGTAATGCTTCTTTACATATCGTGGTCACGAATACAAAGTAGCGATTGCGATTTATAAGTCATTTTTCATATTTGAAAAATTTTTGAGCTACATCCAACTTCCAATTTAGATAAAAACTAAAGGCTGCAAAATGACACTAATTTGAAATATTAGACATGATCAATCTCCTTTGTCATGATCAAAAGAGGTCCAAGACTTAGGTTAACTACCCTAGTCCAATGATCTCCCCCTTTTTGATTTTGACAATTTAGATTGACTTTTAGTAATAATAATGCAGAAAAAGTGAAGTTGGAGTGTAGGTAATGATTCAATGAATACTTAAGACAAAAATTTGCTAAGTATATCATTCATTCAAACAAAGTGAATTTAAGAAACTAGAAAGTAGAAGACTCATCATCACTAGAGGTGTCTTCAACTTGTGCAGGTGTTGTTCCCTTGGCTTCATCTCCATCTTCAACCTCGTCTTCATTGTCATCTCCATCTTTTGTATCTTCAAAGTCCGTGAAGTCCGAAAGATGACAAAGAGAGACTCATAGTTTCTCTTGGAGATCCACCATATCATTGTGAAGATGGGAAAGGAAAAGGAGCCTTCGTTTCATCATCCTCATCATTTTGTCTAATTTGCGATCTAAGGTGGCAAGAGATAACTTTTTCTTTACTTTTGGTGGAGGAGGATAAAAAGGGACTTGTGTTGTTCCTTCATTGATTTGAAGCTTCTTTCTTTTCGAAACTTAAGAGGACTCCACTTTCTTTGCCCCTACCGCGCCAAGGATATAGGTGTAAGTGTCTGGATGAATGGCCTTGGCATTTATAAGGTATCTTAGGTCGAGGAAGTTTTGTGAGGGAAGGAGCTTCTTGGTGAGGAATTACTCATTGTTCTCATAAAGAGCTCCACCAAATTGGTAGATGGTTGTAACATAAGAAGGGAGTAAAAACTCGCTCTTCGGCTTTGTGCTCATGTGGATTAGTTGATCCACAAGATAACGGTAGGTTTTGATGGGTTTGTTTTTGACAAGGCAAAATAAAAATGCCAAGTCTTTTTGTGAAACCTTCTCATTTCCATCACCCCTTGCATTGATGGAGAAAGTGATGATCCGATGAAGGATCCATAAAGATTATGTGTTTGAAGAGGGAAGAACGGGGGTCGTGTTTGGTCTCAATGGATATCTCCAACCAAAATTCAGAGTAGATTGCATCAAGTGCGGAGATGATGAAGGGTATGTGTTCTCCGACTTGGAAATTGAAAAGGGAGGATAATTAGTCGAAGGTTATGAAATAAGGATCGCTAAAGCCCCTAAATTTTAACCCATATTTGTTTGCCCTTGATTCGGCTTTGCGACTGAGTTGCACGGTGCACATGAATTCTCGCACCACCTCCTCATACCCGAGTTCATCTCAGAAGATGAATTCGTTCCACCCAAGTTGGACAAAAATGCGCGAATTTCATCATTGAGACCCAAGGTTTTGAGCATGAATGTGGAGGGAATCTTGTTAGGGACAATCACCTTGGAAGAGTTTACCTTGTATCTTTCTTCCCTTCATGAGGTGGAGGGCACGAGGAGCAAAGGGTTGAGCCACTGCTTTGTCCTTGTCTGCCTTGGAGAATTTCTTTAGAGCGATGGAAATAGATGAAGAAGTTTTGGGAGATTTTGAGAGTGATTTGAGAATTAGAAGTTGTTTAGAGTAGATGTGAGAAAAACACTATTGAAGGGTGTATTTATAGGCTTAAAAGGGTGTGAAAATTGTAACAAACGGCTAAAAATTGATTAAATGAAGGGTTGTAAATGGTTGGCTATCAAATCACATAAATGTGAGACGACTACTCAAATTTGCATCTACAAAAATGGAAGTCGCGACCGCAAATTCTAGAAAATATGAGTAATAGACAAATTTTCCTCAGGAATACGCGCTGCAACGGTCAAAATTTTGAAATTAATGACCAAAATTCGCAATGGAGAGAAATTTCGCGACCACGAATTGACATTTGGCAGTCGCTAGAAGTTGACTTGTAATTTGTGACCGTGTAGAAGGAATAACGACTGCGAATTGTGAGTCAGCAAGCATAAGAATGAAAATTTTTGAAAAACATGTGATCCCCTAGAAATAAATAATAAAACCTGTCATAACAATCATCAATCAACCATATCACACACATATATCACACAAGATCAAATAAGAATTCACTTGAGGGAGCTTCCATCAAGCATTCCCAATTCTCTCTTAATGAAGTTTATCCTTTCTTCATTTAGAGGTTTAGTGAAAATATCTGCAAATTGATGATTAGTGTCAATAAATTTTAACACAACATAACCTTTTTGTACATGATCTCTAAGAAAGTGATGCCTAATATCTATGTACTTACTTCTAGAGTGTTGGATAGGATTCTTTGAAAGATTGATAGCACTAGTATTGTTACATTTGATAGGAATGTGATCAATTGCTTTGCCAAAGTCCTTTAATTGTTGTTTCATCTAAAGAACTTGGGTGCAATAATAACTCGCTACCACATACTCGGCTTCCGCGATAGACAAGGTAACTGATACTTTCTTTTTACTAAACCATGAAACTAAACATTCACCTATGAATTCACAAGTCCTGAAAGTGCTTTTTCTATCTAAGAGACTTCTTGTGTAATCCGCATCTGAATACCCAACTAGGCTAAAAGATGTGTTCCTAGGATACCAAGTGAATAGTGCCATGCAAATATTTGAAAATTCTCTTCACAACATTCAAATGAGATTCTCTAGGTGAAGATTGAAACCTAGCACACATACAAACACTAAACATTATATCTGGTCCAGAAGCAATAAGATAGAGTAGAGATACGGTCATACCTTGATGTCTCTTTTCATCTACTACCATACCCGATTCATCCTTGTCTAGCTTGATGGTACTACTCATTGGAGGTTTGATTTGTGAAAACTTTACTCTGATACCACTTGTTGTCCCTTGACACAAAGAAAGGGGGTTGAATTGGTGTATAAAAATTTCAAAGACAAAAAATAAGGGAAGAAGAATGAGTAGAATGGAGACAACGATTTATAGTGATTCGGGTATAATCGACCCTACGTCTACTCCCCAATTTACCAATTGGGTATTTCACTATCTCAAGGTGTTTTCAAGCTCACACCTAACTTGTACAACTTGTGTTTTGATGGCTCACACACAACCTTACAACAATGTGTTTTTAGGCTAACACACAACCTCACAACAATGTGTTTTTAGGCTAACACACAACCTCACAACAATGTGTTTTTAGGCTAACACACAACCTCACTCAAGTGTTTCACTAGGCTCACACTTAAACCTTTCTTGAAGTGTTTTTACTGACTAACACTACAGCCTTACAACTTGGTGTTTAATGCTCACACCTAACACTTACAATTTCATAAAGAAAATTGAAGAAAATGAGTAACAAAGATTGAAAGCTTTAATGACTTGTAATAAATTTCTTAGCAACCTTATTCATGGTTGTTTGGTGGAGTATTTATACCCAAACTTCACTAAAGAGACGTTACAGAACATAGGTCACCAAATCTTTGAGACATGCTTAACAGATTCTGCATTAAATGCTTGACAGTCTCAATTCGCAACCGTTACTACTCATCAACAGTTGCGAAATCTAAATTTCTTAAGGAAAATCTCATTTGTGTCTAACGGCTAGTCCATATGGTAGCTTCTGGTTAGTTCACCAGGAAAATATAGTTGTTTCCCTTTTACCTACTTTTAAAAGTCGCAGTTGCGAGTTTTCTTGTATAGGATGGGACAAAGGACGTGAATTTGTTTGCTAAAAATAGTTATCTTCTTCTTCACGATTCGTGATCGCTACCAACAAGATGCCTTTGTGAAATTTGACTTCCAATGGTTTGCTGGAACACGTGTTATGTTGTGACTGTGTACTTGCTTCCCTCTTGAGTCACTTTAAAATTTGCAGTCGCGAGTAGGGCATAACACACACCGCGATTTCGTCTGTCAATTTTGGACTCCGTCATTTGGATGAATCGCGGTCGAGAATAGCTCCACGATTTCGCTTGTCTGCTTTTTAGTAATGCTTCTTTACAGTTCGCAGTCGCGAATACAAAGTAGTGGTCGCTATTTAGAAGTCATTTTTCATACTTGAAAAATTTTTTAGCTACATCCAACTTCCAATTTAGATAAAAACTAAATGCTGCAAAATAACACTAATTTGAAATATTAGACATGATCAATCTCCTTTGTCAAAAGAGGTCCAAGACTTGGGTTAACTACCCTTGTCCAATAGTTCATCTTGATGATAATAATGAGCCCATCTTGGATGAAAAAGGACAACATATACAAGATGTTATGGTAACACTTATCCTAGCCATATCCCTCTATTTCATCAGAGATCCCTTATATTTGAAGGATGAAAAGTCAGAACTACTCTTCAACTTGAGGTGTAAAAAGCTGAATGACTTCAAATGGTACAAGGATACATTCCTCACCAATATCATGTTGAGAGAAGATTCAAATCAACCATTCTGGAAATAAAACGTTCCTTGCTAATCTTACTCCACTCTTAGGAGAAAAGGTCAAAAACAAGATTAAAGAAAAGCATAGGAACTAGATCTCATATGATATGCTCATATACGAGGAGCTTATCAGCTATACTTAGAAGAAGGGACTAAAGATCTACCAATACATGAAACTTTAAAGTGGGAGATGCAGAAAACAAGGAAAAGAGCTAGGGTCTTTCTGCCAATAGTTTGATAGCTCCTATAAGCCAACATCTTCCTCTTTTCTTTACACTAGATGCAAACACAAACAGAAGAAACATTATCGAAAAAATAAGGGCAAACACTACACAAAACATAGCCATCCAAGCCTAGCCCATTAAAAGCCCAACAATAGTCATATAGAAAGAAAAGTTACGATTAGAACTTTGCCTTGAAACTAACTCAAGAATCATACCAAAAAATGGGTGTGACTTGCTATAAATATAGTAAGAAAAGCCATATATTCAAATATTACATATTCAATAGACAATTATAAGAATTGCAATTGGAGGAAGATATCATACAAAAGATTAAAACATGAATGGTGGATTCATTAAGTTCAGAAAAGGATGACTCTAGCTCTTCAAAAGAAGAAGAGGCATTACAGGTCGATGAACTCGCTACAACATCTAGTACTGATTTTGAAGAAGAAAGAGAGACCAAAAGGTTGAATGTCATCACCACAAACTTAGAAGAAATGGAAGAACTTCACATTAATGTCTTTACTAAAGATCAACAATTCATGTTTGATATCATCAACCATATTCAAGACCTACAACTTCAAAGGGATTATCTCTCTAAATTATAAGAATCCTTGTAAGAAAAAGAAACCCAAGCATACACCTTCATTAAGTCTAAACCTTTGTAACATAACTAACATACTTGAAAAGGCAAAGAGAGAGAGAACCCTCAAAAACACCATCTAAGACCTTTAAATAGAGATAAAAACCATTAAATAGCAAATCCACCAACTCACCCAAAAATAAAAGAAAGATTTAGCCACTATTCAGATCATATTACAATACCATAAAACCCTTAAACTAAACATAGAACTATAGGAGGATAGTCAAAACATTCAACTTGCAACAATAGAGAATTGCTAGATGATTTTCGTTTCATACTAAGGGAAGTCACTTCATAAAAGTATTTAGTAAAAATCACTATTTGGTTTTCAAATAGTTTTCAATTAACATACAAGAGTAGACTTGAGTTGCATAAAAGATGGCATTATACCAAACAAATTTCTAGAAAACTTAGAGGAACGTTTGAAAGAAGTAAACAACTTCTCTTTGAAAATCACTAAACAAACTGATGCATGTGTTGCAAATGACAGTATTTGCACTAAAACCCCATTTGTTTTGGTCCCAAAACTAAAAACATTAACTTGGTTAAAGCATGCTCTATTTTTTAAAACTAGGTTAATTGCATCATATAATGTAAGCAAAAATACTTATAACATTTGAAAAATGATGTTTTAAATACTAGGATTTTACAACAATTTGAAAATCCTACTTTAAAATAGTAGATTGCCTTGTTGCAAAGAAAGATTGAAGTAGAAGTTTATTCTAACCTACCTAATGCTTTTTGGTCTAGAAAGCAACACATGGTAGACTTACCTTATGAGCCTAATTTTCATGAAAATCATGTCCCTACTGAAGCTAGACCTATACAGATGAATAAAGATCTTAAGGATCATTATAGAAAAGAAATACAATATCTATAGGATAAAGGTCTCATTAGTAAGTCTAGGTCTCCTTAGAGTTGTGTTGCATTTTATGTCAACAAGTAATTTGAGATTGAGAGGGGTGTGAAAAGGGTAGTCATTAATTATAAGCCTTTCAAAAAAGCCTTGAAATGGATTAGGCACCAAATTTCTAACAACAAATATCTTTTGAAAAGACTGCATGTTGCTCATATTTTTTCAAAATTTGATATGAAGTCAAGTTTTTAGAAAATCTAGACCACCCCTAAAGACCCTTATAAAATGGCTTTCACTGTTCCATTCAAACAATTTAAATGGACATGCCTTTGGGTTAAAAAAATGCACCATCTAAGTTCAAGAGAATCATGAATGACATTTTTGTATCCTATTCAGATTTTTTAATTGTTTACATTGATGATGTCTCGATTTTTCGCTAAACTATTGAACAACACTTTAAACATCTTATGGCATGCATTTGCATTGTCAACAATAATGGTTTAATTATTTCAAACTCCAAAATTAGTTTTTTCCAAACTCGATTTAGGTTTCTAAGGCATTACATCACCCAAGGCACCATTACTCCCACTAAGGGATCTTTATCTTTTGTAAACAACTTCTCTGATAGGATTCTAAATAAACACCAAATGCAGAGATTTGTAGGAAGTCTAAACTATGTCATAGACTTCTTTATGAGCCCAAATCATCTATGTAAGCCTTTACATCTTTGGTTTGATCAACATACTAAAATTGTCAAACAGATTAAGAAATAGTTCTAAACTATCCTTTTATTACACCTTACTCGCCATAATGCCTCTAAGATAATTGAGACTAATGCTTTTAAAAAAAGGTTGTGGAGACATCCTCAAACATGTCAAAAATGGTATGTACATTAGAAATGGCACATAGAAGAACTATTCACTAATCGAAAGAGAAGTTCTTTCCATTTTTCTTTACATATTAAAGTTTCAAAGTGATTTGTTGAATCAAAATTTTCTTTTGAGAATTAATTGCAAATGTGCAAAAGAGATTTCACAAAAGAATGTTCAAAATATTACACCAAAATAGATTTTTGCCTGATAGCAAGCTATTTTAAATGTCTTTGATTTTGACATTGAATTTATTAAAGGAGATACAAATTCCATACTAAATTATCTAACTAGTGAATTTTGCAAAATAGATCATGATTCATAAAAAAGGCTAGATAAAACCATGAAATTCAACAAATGCAACTTTATCATCCCAATATGGAAAAAATTATGAGACAGTTCATAAGATAGTTAAAACCCCCCAAATAGTTGACTCTACTAATACCTTTCATACAAAAACCTCCTCAAAATCAAAACCTATAAAGAAATCTTTTAGGAAGAAAAAGTCAAGCATCACACAGATAAAGAAAAGTATGTTAAAGATTGGAAAAAAATGGCCTAATAAATGTCAGAGCTTGCATTAGCTCTTAGAGGCTCCCTGCCAACGGATTCCCACAAACAAGTAGCTTTTGAAATATGTTTACAAAATGCAACTAAGGAGGTTGTTTTTCAAAAATTTCAAGCCTCTTTACAAAAAAGTTTCAAACAAATAGGTTTTTCCAAAAATTTATTCAAATGTGATTTCTCAAAATGTCTCTTTTAGTTCCCAAAATTTATTTTCCTACATAAAAAGCTCTCTTTATCATAAGAGGTAAACATCTTTTGCCCTCAGTGCTAAGCCTTCCCTTTCCTTGTAATATAGAAACCTATTACCTCACACAGATTGCATCCTACCACATACAGATTGTAGCCCTCGTACAGTTATCTACCATCTCTATAAAATCATTTTAATATAGTTTTTAAAGAAATAAACATTTGGTGAGTATTTCTTTCATACAAGTTTCTTATATATATTTTCATGAATATTATACATATATTATTCATTTCATACAATTCTCAAATCGTACGGACATATTGGTATCATAACCAAGGGGGAATAATTGATTTATGTAGTATATTTTCATCTTGCATCATTGTGCTAATTGTTACTGAGTCCTATTGTCTAGTGGTCCAAGGTTTAAATACTTGATAGGTTGTAAGTCTGTTGGTTTAGTTAGAGACATATGTAATGATGAACTAACACAATGTTGCGCCATGGACATATTATGTATAACCCAATCTTTCTCCAACTCTTTAATAGGAGGAATAGGAGACAAAATAGTGAACAATGAATAAGTCACCATTGAGAACTTTGAAAAATCCATTGACAATTAGGAAATTCCCAAAATATAGAAAGACATTTACAAGCGACGCAAATACTTATTTTTTTCAAATAGACTACACCATTAAAATAGAAGAGAGAGATATCCATCTCACCAAGCCTTTTGAAACCATATAACTCCTTACATAGAAATCCTTAGACAAGCATAGACAAAGGCATTATCATCATATTCACATAGGCTTTGTGTAGGTAGGCATTAAGCCTCTTACTAAAGAAGGATGAAATACATCCATATAAGCAGTCCTTAGAGATACTCATCTAAATAGACCTAACAAAGTCCAATGCAGTAGTACCAAGACAAATAAGATGGAAGGATATCACTTTACTAGAAAAGTAGATCCTTGAACGAGTAACCACACATGTGGTCCAAATACCGTAAAGCCTAAACACATAACTAAATGAAGTAACCCAGTATGTTGATGGATAAGTAAATTTATCCTTTGCTAAAAGATCCACCAGCTCTAAACTCTCATATGAAGCGGTTTCTTCTTCCAGTACAAAAGATATTGGAAGAGTATCCAAGCTACTATTAATCATACACTTACCATACAAGTAGGAATAACCTAGACACCCTATTTCAAAAATACCAAACACCATATTACAAATAGCAAACTATACCACAACCATACCCAGAGCCATATACATGGCCTGACTTGAACAAAATACAGAACATGCCTAAAATAAGCCATCACTACCTTTGTCCCTATCTTTCTCAGCCACCACTGAAAACATTATCCATGAGCTCAACATTTTGGAAAGAGATTTTGAAATTGATAAATAGTACTTACACAAAAATTTTTATGTTGATTATAATATTGAGAAAATAGTTTGGTTATTTAAACATTTTCTTGATAAAAAGAGAAATCATATAGAAGGAATTTTAGGATTTTGTTTTTAAAAAGATGGTCCATATTTTGTTTTTTTATTGTTTGAAACTTATATTGCACAACGTAACATTTCATATCCATTCAAAGCATTGCACAACACTACTATCAGCACTACCACTACTTTGGAAACTAGTATTAGTCAAAAAATTGAATTTGAACATTTTTCTCTCAAAAACCTTAAGATTCAGCACCACCAAGCCATAATTACAACTTCACCTTACAAGGTAAAACTTGGAATAGAATCTTTGTCATTCAAAGACCTAAAAAACATATTTGACCAAAATAACTTGTCCTAATGAGTCCAAAAATCCAAAACTTATCACACATTTGCAATTATAGCCCATACTTTAAACTTTACAATTGAAACCCATTTTTGAATTAAAACCCATTTTAAATTAAAGTATTAATTATAGCCTAATTACAAAATTAAGAGAAAAGGATTGTGCTTATTAGCCATTTATTAATTAATTCTTTATCAATTATAGTCTAATTACCTTTCTAATCAACTAAGTATCAATTATAGCTTATTTACTCCTTTAATCAATTAAGTATCAATCAATTATAGGCTAATAAGCACACTTCTTTTCTCTTAATTTTGTAATTAGGCTACAATTGATACTTAAATTTAAAAATGTATCTCAATTGCAAAATTTAAAAAAATGGGTTATTTTGTAAATACGTGAATAGTTTTGGATTTTTGGAATCATTAAGCTAAATAAATTCACAAACAACCACCTTCATACCATTGGCAAACAATTAACCACAACAGAAAAATCCTTACAACACCTTTACAACACCTAACAACCATCACCAATCTTCCTAAAATTGAGAACTAAGTGAAAATCTAGTTTTTAGACCATTTGAGATAGTACTAGTAGAGCTAAAATACAAAAATCAAAAAACGAAGAATTTTCCCATGCCATCAAATAGAAGCTGAATAAAAATTCAATCCAACATTACTCTGAAGACTCCACAAAGTCAATTTTTGAGGCACAATCATCTTATAAAGTCCAGGTTCGTGATTAGGAATTTGAGAAAGAAAAGGCTTTTCAAATAGAACCTTCAGCACCATAGATTGAGAAGCTCCATTGGAATCAGATGCAACCTTTTTCCTCTTAAATGTACTACCTTAGACATCAATATTGAGCAGAAGCCAAATGTTTTCTGCCAACATAAGTATAATTCCACTTATGTTTATGAATGGAACATAGATAAAAATGTCATAATACAAAATCTTGAGCCTTCCATAGCAAAGATACACACACATGTGTGTGAGTGTGTATATATGTGTGTGTGTGTGTGTGTGTGTGTGTGTAGAGAGAGACAAAATAAGCATTAGATTCAAGGTTACATCGAAATGCAACTTTCACTACATTTTTGCATTTTGAACATGTGAAAGAAAACATAGGAAACCTACTAAAATAGGCCTAAAATGTTTTAACGCCATTTCTATAAATTTTTTTTAAAGAAAAGAAATGTGTTTCCTTTTAAGAAACATGTTTCTTTATCTTAGGAAATTAAATTGTGTACTCTTTGTTTGCCATGAACAATAAATCGTGATTGTTTTCCTTCCTCTCTTTATTTTTGATTGACGTCCTCACCTTATCAAAATCAATATCCTCTTTCTGTTTGCTTCCTTATTTCTCAAAGTCGAAAACATACTCATCCTTACCTCATATTTCCTCTCTTTGTTTTCGATAGACTAGTTTTTATTTGATTTAGCTTTATTTTGCTCTTTTTCTTTCTTTTGCATTATGATCGACTTCTCTTTCTCTTACAACTTCAAAGTTGATGGCAACTAGGCAACAACTGTGAAGGTGATAGATGGCAGCTCTATTGTAACTTGTAAGTTTTCCTTTTTTATATAATTTTTTCTTTAGGTTTTCCCATTTTTAGTTTTATAGCATATATAATATGAGGTTTTGAGATGAATGTCCATGCCTAATTGTGTTTGGAACATAAAATTTTGAATTTCAATTGAGTTGCCTCTTTGTTTCTATATTGTTGGATGAATGGTTGTTGAATTTGGGTTAGCATTCTTAACTTGAGATTAGCACTAGTTGTGTTTAGCTTCATTGTTGATTGATTGAGTTGTTAAAAAAAACAATATTAGTAATTTAATTTGTAGCATATTGATTGTAACCTGATTTTATTCTTAGTAAGTTGATTTTGTTCCTGGGAGTGATTTGTATTTTAAAATTAGCTTGTGAAATATTATTAGTATGAGTTACATGAAAAAAATAAAAATTTCCCACTTGATTGATTTTTTGATTTGGTTATTGGTTTCATTGATAAAAATTGAAATATGAATTACATTTTTTGGACGATCACATTTTTGTTCATGATATGTGGCTAGCTTGCATTATAATTTTTTTTTAATTTGTTAGCTAAATACGTATTTATTGGAACTATGGGGAAAAGTTTGACAAAGTTTTATTTTTTGGTTATAATCTTCTAACAACTCAAATGTTACTTCTTCCATGATATTCATAATAAATACATTTCTTTTAATTTACTCGAGAATTATTAGTCTATTACCTCTATTTTTGAGTTCTTTATTTTAAAATAAAAGAAATAAACAAATTCAAAGTTGAAATAAAAGTGCAATACCACCTTTTTCTAGGTTTTATTTATCTCATTATCTCTTTTTATTTATGTATGGAATATCTACTTATTATTTCATGAATAGTTTATTTGGTTTCATGTTGCTTTTATTCTCAATTTACATGTGAATTTTTTTTCCTCTTTTCACATAGCTTTATATAATGAATGGAAATCATTTTAATTGCTTTGATTATTATTAATACTTGTTTTATGATTCCATTTAGATTTTATATTATATTATTGAATTCCATGAATGGTACTAGAAGTTCTAGCTCTAGCCATAGTGTGAATTCTACAACTACAAAAGTAGATGACAATTTGTGGAAATATGTTACTCGAGTTGCAAAAAATAAAGGAAGGGAGAAGTAATGTCAAATGGATATGCAATTTCTACAATCAATAAAAATAAGGAACTTATACTAGAGTAAGGGCTCACTTATTAAAAATTACTAGAAAAGGGATTGGTGTTTGTAAGAAAGTGAGAGTTAAAGATATTTCTAACATGAGAAAACTTAAGGATGAGGTCATAGTAAGAATCTCAAATACACAACTTAAATGTATTATTTTGCCTTCTTCTAACAATCAAATTCCTCATTTGTCCACAAATGAACCAAGTGCTTTAGATGTTTCAAAAAGAAAAAGAGTTAATGATTTTCATATTGTTAGAGCTTTTGATATGCAAGTCATAAATCAACTTGATGAAAAGATTGCTAGAATGTTTTATACTAGGGGTATACCTTTTAATTTCTCAAAAAAAACCCTATTTCATCAATTCTTATACTCTAGCTGCTAATCATTGATTGGGTAATTATGTCCCTCTTGGTTATAATAAATTAAGAACTACCTTACTTCAGAAAGAGAAGGCATATGTAGAGAGATTATTAGAACCCATAAGAAGCACTTGGATGGAAAATGGTGTTAGCATTGTGAGTGATGGGTAGAGTGATCCACAAAAAAGACCTTTGATTAATGTAATGGTTGTTTGTGAATCTAGCCCTATGTTTATTAAAGCTGTAGATTATTCAGGTGAGGTGAAGGATAGGCATTTTATTGCTAATATATTATTTGAGGCAATTCATGAGGTTGGCCACCATAAAGTTGTTCAAATAATCACTGATAATGCTAAAAATTGTAAGGCTACTAAAGAAATTATTGAAGGTATGTTTTCACATATTTACCAGACTCCATATGTTGTTCATACTCTTAATCTTATTTTGAAGAACATATGTGCAGCTAGGAATATGGAAACTAATCAAGAAACATATTTTGAGTGTCATTGGATCATTGAAGTACATGGAGATGTTATGCAAATCAAGAATTTTATGATGATTCAATGAGACTTACTATGTATAATAGGTTCAACCCTTTAAAGTATTTTTCAATTACTAATACTTGTTTTTCTTTTATTGTTGTTATGCTTAAGAGATTTAAACTTATTAGGCATGCATTAGAAGAAATGGTAATGAGTGAACAATGGGTAGAATACTGAAAAGATAATCAAGGACAAGTGAGATTCATTCATGAAAATGTGGTGGATGAAGATTAGTGGGAGAAGGTTGATTATATTCTAGCTTTCACTACTCTATTTATGAAATGATTAGGATTTGTGATGCAAACAAACCATGTCTTCATTTGGTTTATGAGATGTGGGATTCTAAGAAAAAAAATGTGAAGGTCGTCATATATAAGAATGAAGGAAAGCAATTAAATGATTTTTTTTTTCCTTTTTTGATATGGTTCATCACATTCTTATTTATCATTGGATATAGAATAACACTTCACTTCACTGCTTAGCTCATTCATTGAACCCAAGGTGAATTTCGTTTCTAATTATTTTGTTCTTCTTTTTGAACTCTTTTATTATTTTTAAATTTTTGTTTAGGATTTTTTTTTCTTTTGAAGGTATTATAGTGAAAATGGCTTCAAGAAGAAAAAGGAAGACTTCCTTCATATATGGATAGAGAAGTATCTATAGAAAGAAATAAATGTTTCAAGAGAAATTTCTCAGATGATGAGCATGTTAAAGTCATTAATGAGTATGCTAATTTATCTATCCAATGTGGACCATTTGAGGATCCTGATTATATTATTAGTAGGTATGAAACGAATTCTAGAAAGTAATGGGCATGTTATGGTTCAAGTGCACCTTTACTTCAAAGGTTAACATTTAAAGTGCTTGCACAACCTAGTTCATCTTCTTGTTGTGAAAGAAATTGGAGTACTTATGCCTTCATTCATTCATTTAAAAGGAATAAATTAACTCCACAATGTGCTAAAGATTTAGCATTTATTCACAACAATCTTTGTCTTTTATCAAGGAGCAATTCCCAATATTAAGATGAGAAGAATAAAATGTGGGATGTCGGTAGAAATGAAAGTGGTGGGCAAGTTATGGTTCAAGTGCACCTTTACTTCAAAGATTAGCTTTTAAAGTGCTTGCAAAACCTAGTTCATCTTCTTATTTCATTCATTCATTTAGAAGGAATAAATGAACTCCACAACGTGCTAAAGATTTAGTGTTTATTCACAATAATCTTTGTCTTTTATCAAGGAGTAATTCCCACTATTAAGATAAGAAGAATAAAATGCGAGATGTTGTTACAGATGAATTTCAAAGATTGGAAGATACCGGTGTTCTTGAAATGCCTAACCTCCCTTTGGATGAACCAGAATTAGAATGTGTGTTCTCCAATGTAGTTGACAATCAAAACATGGAGAATGAGAAGAATGATCAAGTAGAAGAAATTCTATGAATATCTTATAATATGTTTTCTTTGAATGTACTGTTATTTTTATTAATTTGGATGAGGAAACTTATAAATAATTAGTTCCTTTTTTTTTTTAATGAAAACTTTGTTTGTTATTATCTATTATCATACTTGATCATTTTTATAATAATAATTGAGTGTTGATTGAATAATTGATGTGTGTGTATATATATATATATATATATATATATATATATATATATATATATATATATATATATAATTTGCTTCAATAATTATTAAAAATACTATATATGTATAAAAGTATTATTTATTAATATACCCCTATATTTTTTTATATTTACACGTTTCCCTCACATATTGTTTCCTATATTTTTTTGAAAATGTCATTTCCCCGTTCCTCATTTATGTTTTTGTGCAAACTAGCTCCTATGAAATTAAAGATAGTGATATCTTAGAGCATTTCAAGCACTTTCTTAACTTGATAGCATGAGAAAGTAGGAGATATGGTGGCTACTGAAACTTTTAATGGTATATGAATAACTTTGTGAATCGACAAACTTACCCATCTCGATTGTTGTAAAAGATGACACTAGGAAATCGAGTCAACTACTAGAAAAGAAATCAATATAGTGCTTATGTAGCTTTTATTTGACACTTTTATTTAAATTTATATAAAAATTTTAAATTAATTAGTATATTTTGTTAATTTTAAATATTTTCATTATTAAAGTTTTACAATGTAATTTTATTAGTTAATAGTAATAAATTATTGATATAATTCTAATACTTTTTTAATTTTATTCTATTTTAACATAATATATTTTTGATAAATAATAATTCCTAAATATGAAAGTATCTTTCATTAAAAAATTTAAATAATGTATATATAAAATTTTGTAAAGTAGAAATTGCTAAGGAGAATTATATTCTATAGCTTTCTAGGAAGGTAGTTTTTGGAGTTTTCCAAAAATCTTCGGCACTTGGCTACCTGACTTTACTACTTAGGAAGGTTTTAGAGAACTCTGGCAGCATTAGCCAACAAATTAGACACTTGAAATTATAAAAATATGTTTCATTAAAAATTTTAAATAATGTACATATAAAATTTTTATATTTATAAATACATAAAAATAATAAAAAAAATCTAAAAAGTCTTTTCTTTATTTAGTAAACTAAATGCATAATGAAGCAAATATAAATGACTATTAAAAATCCATGAAATATATTAAAATATACCATATGTCAAGTTCTTAAAATTTTCTACTACATATATGTAAAAATATTAAAACTATAAATCAAGGATGGTTACTATTACCATTAGGACATGTTTGACCTTTTAAGAACAACAAAACCATCTTGAAATGAACCAAAACCAAAATATTTTTTTCCTAAAACAAATCCACACCATATTTGTGAAAGCACAATTCAAAGACATTTTTTATTAAATCCAACACAAAAATTAAATTTCAACGAATCTCTGGTGCAATTAGAGCATCATGTAGGAACAAGATTTGACCATGACATATTACTAACTTGCACGTTTCAATTCCTTTCACCTCTACCCTATAGTTGTTTCCCATATAAATATACCTGGATCTATTTGAAATTTGCTAAAAGTCCATAAAGGCACTTTTGTCCTTGCTATATGGTCTATGGCGGTTGAGTTTAAAGTCCACAAAAGATACGATTCAGTTAGGAATTAAAAAAAAAACTTGAAACATTAATAACACATTGAAGTGCAAGAAGTTCATATACCTTTTTGGGCTCCTTACAATCATGTGCAAAATGCCTTATTCATGCCATAATTGTAACATTTGAGCTTGGACACATGTTTCTTCTTCTTAAAGACATGCTTGCCTTTTGTTGGTTGGTTGACTTTTTGCTTTTTCTTACCCTAAGCTTTTCCCTTTCCTTATTGTAGGGACCTACCATTCTTACATTTGTGCCCCTTCCCACTGTGTGAGCTCAAGCTAGTCTTATACATATTAGTACTTGACTTATTTACCATGAGGCGATCCTCTTCTAGCTCCAGGTGGCATATAGCATCCTCTAGAGTTTTGATCCTTTCATTATGGTTTATGTGCATCTTCATATGCTCCTAGCTTTGTGGTAGTGAACGAATCACCATTTGCACTTATTGTTCATCGGTAAAGGCGTGACATGTATCCTTAAGCTCGCTTAACATGTTTGACATGTGCCTTATATGTTTTTTCATATTATGTTTAGGGCATTTCTTGTATGTGTCAAATTTAACTGTAAGTGACCTTAGCTTAGTAATGGACGTACCACAAAACCTTTTTGAGATAACATACCACAGGTCATTGGCTATCTCTTACTTCCTAAACTCCCTCATGATGTTGTCATCCATGTTATTTAGTATAGTGATGCAAGCTATGCAGTTCTTCCTTTTCTAAGTCGTGCAAGCTTCATAATCCCTTTTTTGTTAGGTTATGCTCCCTTCCTTAGTCTTTATCATGGTCAAATTCAGAGTTTTGAGAGCTTCTTGCTCTTCAAGCACATACTGAGTCTTCATGCTATAAATTTTCAACTTGTCACCATTGAGCTTGTCGCCTTTATTTAGTTTAATAATGATGTTCTTAGTAGCAGATGTCATTGATGACACAATAGAAAGACATATACACACTAATTAATTTCTAGAATATGCATGAACTTGAATTAATTATAATGTTGATCTCATATAGGTATAGAGTCAAAAATTCATCGTGTTCCCAATCATCGTCTAAGATCCTAGGTTTGACCATTAATTATAATTAATTATTCACATTTTATGTTACAGAAACTTTAATTAATTTGTACTTAACAAATTTAATTAATTATAATCAGTTAACATATGATATAACATAAATTTATACCAAATAATTTATGTAAAATGAATAACTAATATTTAGTAATTAAAGAAAAAATATTCATGGAAACCTAAAAATAACTAGAACTAGATTTATGTTGAGAGTGTTTATGAAATTCTAATCCTATGAACTGAAAGTGATTCATATAACTTTTCTTTAAGTTCTAGAGGTAACTCATAGTTGACTCTAGGTATTACAGGGATTTCAAGAATCTTGCGTCTGCCTCTATAAAAGACACTTAAAGTCTTCTTTGCCACCCAATTCATGTACTCTTTGATGAATCCCTTCATGATATTGTTATAAGACCCATTAAAGTTAAAGTTATTCCATAATGAATCAAGGATGCCTTGTTCATTGATGGACTTAAGACTGAATCTAAGAGCTTTTATTTTACGGAATGGGTCAAAAAGCCCCCTTCCTAAATGATTGCTTGTATAAGTCCATTAATCTTAATGATATGGTTAACAAGTCGAGTCAGGTCATCATTTTTGTCTTTAGGGTCCATTTCCACATTTTTATTTTATTTAATCACAACCCTTCATTTTTGTTCCAAGGTTCTAATGACTCTATTAATTCTATAAAGTCTTGACATAGTTTATGTAACAAATACAAAAATAAAAATATCTATCAATTAGATATTAGATGGCAATCCAACAGGACGGAAAAAATACCCTCATTATAATTTTTTGTAACAAATACAAGAAAAATAAACATAATTAACTTACAAAACTGCATGATTAAAAATAAATTTTAATATAAGTGTTTTTAAATGAATTATTCAATTTATTGACTCATAAAGCATTATTGTTGGCCCTTGGCACCAAGAAGGGGGGTTGATTGGTGTATAAAAATTTCTAAAAATAAAGAAGTGAGGAGGAAAAATGAAAAGATTGAGACAAGCAATTTATAGTGGTTTCGATATTAACGAACCCTATGTCGACTCCCCAATTCACCAATTGGTTATTTCACTCAATCACTAGTGTTTTAGAAGCTCACACTCAACTTAGTGCTTAGGCTCACACCAAACCTTACAACTTGTGTTTTACAGGCTCATACAAAAACCTTTCACAAGTGTTTTCAAGGCTCACACTAAAACCTATCACAAGTGTTTTCAAGGTTCATACTAAAACCTATCTCGATATGTTTTATAGGCTCACACAATAACCTTACAATATGGTGTTTAATGCTCACACCCAATAATTAACAATGTTATAAAGAAAATTCAAAGAAATGAGTAGTAAAGATTGAGAGCTTTTTCTCTTGATAATGAATTTCTTCACCTTCTCATTTATTAATGTTTGGTGGAGTATTTATATCCAAATTCCACCAAAGAGACTAACAACTAGTCCAACGGCTAGTCCATGTGTCAGCTTTCCATTGGTAATTTCCAATTTTCCTTACGAAAGTCAAAAGTTGCAGCTTTGTGTCTAACAGCTAGTTCATGTGGCAGCTTTTCATTAGTGCTTTAGGAAAATATAGCCATTGTGTTTCTTCAGCTAGCATAAGTTGCGGTCGCGATTTTCATTGTACAGATAGCGATCCTGACCGCAAAACAGCTTGCCAAATTGTGCAACTTTTACTTCTCAAATCGCGGTTGCTACCAACATGTAGCCTTTGCAATTTTTGAGTTCCAACAGCTTCCTAGGACACTTGTCAAGCTCTGATTATGGACTTTTTTCCCTTTGAAGCTTTTTGTAATTTGCGGTCGCGACTTTGATGCAACATAGACTATGAATTCGCCTGTCATTTTTGGTTTTCTTCATTTTGCTTGTTCGCGGTCGAGAATGACTCTGCGATTTAGCCTGTATGATTTTTGGTAAGTCTTCTTAAGAGTCGCGATCGCGAGTCACTTTGGAGTTAGAGAGATTTTCTTCCAACTTAACTTGAGAGACTTATTTTTCTGTAAAATCAACACTTAATAAAAACATTAGTAATGATCAATCTCCTTTGTCAAGATCAAAAGAGGTTCTAGACTTAAGATTAACCATCCTAGTCCAACAATCTCCCCCTTTTTGATTTTGACAACCTAGATTGATCCAAAATGAAGAATAAATACAGAACATTAAAATTGAATACTACTTATAGGATTTTAATGATCATTTTTAGCAAAAGATAAAAATTTTCTAAGTTTCAAAAATCCTAAGTGTCAAATTGACTTAAGTTCCTTTAAGTTGCTATATGTTGCTCCCCCTTAACTTATGTATCGTAGGATAAATTTCACTAATCTCTCCCCTTTGGCAAAATTGAAAAGGTTAGATAACATAAAAGGAAATATAAACAAGCATAAGTATTAAAGGAGCAATAAAGATTAAACAAATATATGTTCAAGATAAATGCTTTGAAAAAGAAACAGATAAAACATGTGGGATCACTTTTTTTGTTTTCAAAGAGAAATGAAAAACAAAGTTCAAAGAGAACCCTAATGTCTAAAAAGTTAGAGATTTGTTGTCATCTCCGAAAAAGTCTTCCACTTGCTCTTAGAGACCTCTTTGAGCCTCTTTGCCAACTTCCACACCGTCATCCCCATCTTGTGTGTCGTCAAAGTCCGAAAAGTCGGGAGATGGCAAGGAGGGATGCCAAGTTTCTCCTGAAAATCCACCATATCGCTATGGAGGTGGGAGGGAAATAAAAATCTCCTCTTCATCATCCGTATAAGCTTGTCAAGCTTGCTATTGATGGTGGAGAGTGAAACATTTTTCTTAGCTGGAGGAGGAAGGGGTGGAGTAGTAGGAACATCTTCAAGATGAAGCCTCTTTCGCTTAGAAGCTTGAGAGCTCTCCATCTTCTTAGCTCCGAACGCGCCAAGTTCGTAAGCGTACGTGTCCGGATGGATTGCCTTGGCATTGATTAGATATGTCAAGTCTAAGAAGTTTTGAGAAGGTAGAAACTTCTTAGTGAGAAGCTTCTCCTTTTCCGCATCGAGTGCCCCGACGTATCTATAAATTGTCGTGACGTGAGATGGAAGTAGAAATTGACTCTTGGGCTTTGTGCTCATACGGATTGTAGTGGTTGGTTCTTTACTAAGCAGAATATGAATGCCAGGTCTTTCTATGAGACCTTCTCATTACTATCACCTCTTGCATTAATCGAGAAATTGTTGATTCTGTGAAGAATCCACAACTGCAAGGACTTGATGTGCTTTGCAAGAGAGGAACACGGATCGTGCTTCATCTCGATAGAGATTTCTGCCCAAAATTCTGAGTATATCACATTAAGCACTGAAATGATGAATGGTATGTTCTCACCGATTTGAAGACCGAATAGTGCGGAGAGTTGCTTGAAAGTAATGTAGTGAGAAGCCCCAAATACTCGAAAGATTAAGCCGTATTGGCTGGTAGGAGATTTGGCCTTACGACTTAGTTGCACAATGCATATAAATTCACGGACTATCTCCTCATAGCCTGGCTCATCCCTAAAAATGAAATTGTTCCATCCGAGGTTGGAGAGGAACGCCCGCACCTCGTCGTTGATGCTGAGGGACTTAAGTAGGAATGATGATGGGATTTTGTTGGGTAAGATTATTTTGGAGAGATTTTTCTTATATTTCTCCTTCTCCTCCTTAGTGACCCCCTTCATATTGTTGAGTGAAGGAGGGACAGAAGGTTGAGCAATCTCCTTGCCCTTTTTTGCTCTTGTTGCCTTCTTGGGAGCCATAAAGATGTTAGAGATATTTTAGAGAGATTTAGGAGAATCGAGAGAATTTGAGAGAAGAGAGAGTTTTGATAGTTGGATGTTTGAGTTGTGAAGAAAACACTGTTTGAGGGAGTATATATAGCCTTTGAAGAGGCATCCAACGACTATAAATGACTAGAAATTGATTTAATAGAGGGTTAGAAGCGGTTGACAATCAAATCTCATAAATGTAAGTCTTTTATTTTAATTCGCGTCCACAATTTCATAATCGCGACTGCGAATTCCATAAAATGTGAGTAGCGAATAAATTTTTCTTGGGAATACACGCTCCAATGGTCAAAAATTTGAAAATTTGACAAAATTCAAGGTGGAGATTAAATTTCGCGACCACGAATTGACTTTTGTCAGCCGGGTGAGTTTGACTTCTAATTCGCGACTGTGAACAAGGAATAACGATCACGAATTATGAGTCATCAAAGATAAGGGTAAAAATTTTTAAAAACTTGTGATCCAAATTAATATCTTGATGTCTAATTTATGCAATTTGTCATATAAATTCATAATTCCCATCCAAAATTAAGACATCTCAACTCAATTATGAAAATCATATAATTCACAACAATATCATCCAAACAAAGCAAATATTTCTAAGATCAAAATTTTGACTTTAGGGAATTTCCATCAAACATCCCTAATCCTCTCTTAAGTGTGATTTTCTAGGAGAGGATTGAAACCTAGCACACATGCAAATACTAAACATAAGTAATTTTGCACAATTGATCACAATATGTCACATAAGAAGATAAATTGATGAAATATATATATATATAAACGTAAATGCAAAATAATTCAAACATTTTAAAGATGCTTGAGCATACCTACCTATTTGGCATTGCTTTTATGAACTTATTAACCAAACTATTCGACTGCATGCGTTCTATGCTATTTTTTGACATTTTGAGCGTATGCAATCCCATGAAATCTTATAGGCAGTGGCAAAAAGATCGTCTATCCTTTATTTCCTATTATAAAGCCTCTATAAATAACTCGATTCTCTCACTCCCTCGTCACCAGACAAACTACTCTTTTGAAACCCTTATCAGCTTAGTTTTTCTTCATTATTCCTCCATATACTATCCTTTTTACCTCACCTCCCACACTCCTAGAAATGACAAACAAGCGCCTTGACCTAAACTTAGAAACCAATGAGGAAGATTTAAACCTAACCCTTTGTCTTGGACAAAACAATGGGAAAAGAGTAATAGAAGAGATACCTCAGTTGGAGAAGAAACAAAAGATTGTGAGAGAAAAAGAGGATGAAAGTACGGGAAGATCGACAAAAGACAAGCTTGCTCTGTTAAAGAAAAAATTTGAAGAAATTAAGAAGGAAATAAAGCTGCACTTTAACGCTATTGCTGCCAGAATAGATAATCATTTTATCTATGCTTCTCAGGTTCTTTATCAACAATAAGTGAGAAGTGCAAAATGTTTGAAAAAAATATATTCTACTCTGCAGCAAATCTCTCAGTCTTTCCAAAGAGCTGCTCCTGAATCCTTCGTACCCCCATCATCATCTTTCTCAAAAAGGCCACCATGCCCTTAGATGATGTTATTAAATAATATGTATTGATTATTAATAGTTATAATATTATATTATCTTATTAGTCCAATTGTTGACCCTAGTATAGAGAATATGATTTTTTATGATTGAATTGAACATATGAAATGTAGAAAACCTTAAATGCAAAATGAATCAGTTCAACAAATCACACAATTAATCAAATCAAATATGTCAACACATAAGCAATAAAACTCCCCCTAAATGTATGCATAAATACATTAAGTTAAATACATAAGGGGTAAGGATACATTACAAGTTTAATATCCATGGTTTGATATCAAATACCATTTGAAGCTTTATCTCCATTCACCTTTAGGCTCTCCATGATGAGAATTTGGAGAAGTAGACCGCATCCTTCAATATCAAATAGTTTGCTTTAGTACCCAAACATACTTGAGTCCTTGAGGGTTAGTCTTGGAAGGGTCCTCCAATTTGAGGTGTCCCTTCCTAATGTAACAAT
>CATIWR010154846.1:0-17583 GCA_949677035.1 Omphalea diandra
TATTTTTATCTTAAATAAGTCAAAAGATTGGGGTTGGTTTCCTATTGGTTGAAAGTTAAAAGTTTTGCTTTTAGTCCCTCTTCTTCACTCATTAAGCATTTTGATCCATCTCCTAATTCCTAGATACTCCTTATACTTTTAATTATGCTCTAAAACACCATTATTTATGATACTATAACATGCACACAACATAAAACAATTTTCCATACAATTATATAAACACTACATATATGTTCAAATGTCCCCAACTACAACGATGCTTCTAAATGATTATTTATCTAATGCATATGTTCATGTGATAATGCCAATGAACGTGTTTGGGGATGTTACATAATGTTTCCCACCTAGACTAGCATTCCTAGTAGATCCAATTAAGTCCATGTGGATTAGTTGAAGAGGTCTAGATGTACTTGCAAGATTTTTTGCTTTGAAGTAAGTTTGATGTTGCTTCTCCATTTGACAAGGTCCACAAGCCTTTTCCTTTGAGAATTTCAACTTGGGAAGACCTTCCACTAGCTCTCTTTTAGATAGGCTTTGTAAGAGCTTCATGCTAGCATGACCAAGTCTTATATGCCAAAGCCAAGCTTTATTATTAAGAGATATAAGACACTTGAAAGATTGGTTAGCCTAATTGTCTAAGTTAATTAGATAGATATTGCCCCTCCTTTCACTCTTAAAGATTACCTTCTTATCCACCAAAGTGGTAACACGACATTCTCTAGAGTCAAAGGTGATTTTATTACCTTTATCACACAATTGACTTAAACTTATCAAATTATGTTGTAAACCATCAACTAAAAGAACATTGTCAACAAGTGAACGATTATTCTTACAAATTGTTCCAATGTCAGTTACCTTACCCTTGGCATTGTTCCCAAAAATGGCATTCCTACCTTCCTTCTCTTTTATGGCTATGAATAGCTTTTTGTTACCTGTCATATGCTTAAGCATCCACTTTCCACATGTCCATCATTGTCTTCATTGGTAGCTACCATACATTTTTACATACTAAAAAATAAATCACCTTTATTTAGGTACCCAAGCATACTTGGGTCCTTGAGGGTTAGGTCTTGAAGGGTCCTCTAATTTGAGGTAAGCCTTCCTAATATAGCAAAAAGTATTTATATGTCCAAACTTCATACAATAATGGTATTGGAGCTTAAACTTATAAGTCTTTCTCCTAAGCAAAACTTTAGCATGAGTAGGGAGGCTTTCTCATACCATGATGGTGAGAATTTGAGC
Source organism: Omphalea diandra (assembly GCA_949677035.1). Classification (NCBI taxonomy): domain Eukaryota; kingdom Viridiplantae; phylum Streptophyta; class Magnoliopsida; order Malpighiales; family Euphorbiaceae; genus Omphalea; species Omphalea diandra. Next base: position 1,243 of record CATIWR010154846.1, read on the forward strand.
ATGTGCAAGAATGATTAGGAGTATAAGAGAATTTTTTATGTGTGTTAGGGTGAGCATGCTTCTTATTGTAGATGAATGCATGATTAGCCTTTTTAGGCTTAGCCTTTAAGCCTAGAGATGCCTTTCCTTTATCCTTTGGCATAGGTGGCTTAGTGTTTTGAGCACTCTTCCTTCCAATTACCTCAATGCTAGATGTTTAAGGTGTTGAAGCTATAATAAAAGTAGTGAAAAAGGGTGTAGATGATGAGGAGACTCTGTTAAAGCCTAGACCATATCTTACTAGGGAAGGTTTTTGAGATACAAGTAATGTATCAAAAGCTTCCTTCCCTTAGTGAAACTTAAAGATATAATTTCTAAGCTCAATTTCCTCTGCTTTTATAGTGTCATTTTCCTTTCTCAATAAGCTAAGTGAGGAAGAAGATTTAGTAAGACTCTCAATAGATTTTTTGAGTTCTTCATTTGAAGTCCTTAACTCACTTACAAGCTCATTTAATGAGTTAAACTCATTTTCCAGTTTTAAGCATTTCTTTTTGTAAGTTTTCATTTATGACTTACATTTTTCACATCTCAAAGTAAGAGCTTCTAAGAGCTCATCATCTACATCATCATATGCATCATAATTTTCACTAGAATGAGGCAAAGAACTCACCTCAATAAAAGAGTCTTCTTATGTCATAAAACACAGATTTGCTACTTCCCCATCTTCATCCTCCTCACTAGAGCTGTCATCCCAAGTGGCTTTGAAGCTTTTCTTTTTTTTTTTCTTTGTCCTATTTAGCGTTCTTTTTCAACTTGAGGCAATCATATTTGATGTGGCCTTACTTGCCATACTCATAGCATGTTACTTCATTCTTTTTTTCTTTAAGCTTGGAAGTTGCCTTCTTAAAGTTCCTTCTATCTTTTCTTCTTCTTATCAGCTCCTTAGTTCTTCTAGAAAGCATGGCCAGCTCCTCATCTTCTTTTTCACTTTCATCATCACTTGAGATAACTTTTAACTCTTTGCCTTTGGCTAAGGATTTAAGGGCTAAGGTCTTTTCTGTTTTGTCATTCTTTTCCCCTTCTCCTCTCATCTTCTTCATTTCCTCATCCTTTTTGAAGGCTAGCTCACGAGTAAGAAGCTTGCCTATGAGGACATTTATTGGCACCTTTCCTATTTTTGGATTTGACTCTTGAATGTTACATACCCTTGCACCTAACTTTTCAAGAGGTAAAGATTTGAGTATTTTTGTGTTTAACTTATGATTGGTGGGTACTCTTTCAAATTTCTTCATGTTTGTAGGGATGGATAAGAATCTATTCATCATATATGTGGTGCTTTCATTATGTTTCATGAATAGCTCTTATTTGGTCACATACATCAGAGTTGTGCCTTCATGATAGTTCTCCAAAGATTTCCATAGTCTATGGCAGTAAGGCAGTGTTGTTCTCTTCCAATCTCCTCCCTTGACAATGAGCTCAAAAGGATTGCCATTGCTTTTCTTTCCTTTCATTTGATCTTCTATGAGCTTCCACCTATTCCTCCTTTAGGATTAACTATTCACTTCCATCAACCACCTTTGTACGAGGTTTTCATTCCTTTATAACTATATCCCAAAAATCCACCACATCACTGTCTAAGTATATCTCCATTTCATACTTCTAATGCATATAGTCAAATCCATCAAAGTATGGCTTGAAATGGATATGAATTCCTTCTTGTGACATTTGTCTTTACTCCCACAATTAAGGGTGTTAATGAGATCAAGCTGTGATACCACTTATTGGCCCTTGAGCACTAAAAAAAAGGGTAGAATTTGTGGTAAATTTTAAAAATTTGAGGGAAAGAAATGAAAGATAGATATACAAGAAGTAAGAAAAAAAAGATGGAGACATAATATTTTATAGTGATTCAATAGTTAATTAACCCTATATCCACTCCTTAATTCTTCACAATTAGGTATTCCACTAACTTTAAATGGTGTTTCCAAGAGCACACCAAACTTGTACACTTTTTGTTTTATGGCTCACACATAATCTTACAAATTGTGTTTTAAGGCTTACACAAAAACCTCTCAAGTGCTTCCTAATGGCTCGTACTTAACCTATTACAAGAGTTTTCCAACTAGGCTAACTCTCAAACCTAATTACAATGTTGTCTAATACTTACACCCAACAATATTAACTCACATACAAAGAATTAAAGGTTGAGAAACAAAATTGCAAGAGTTTGGCTATATTCAATGTTATACTTTTACATTCATGTCTGTGCTATATTTAATGTTATACTCTTACATTCATGTCCGTTTGGTGGAGTATTTATAGGTAATAATCACCAAAAAGATGTTATAAAGAAACTATGTACAAATATCTAAGGCATCCTAGGCAAATCTTGCATTAAATGTCTATCAGACATAATTTGTGGTCGTGTTTTCTCTTCTTGCACCAAATTTGTTGAAATCATGGCAAAAAACCCCATTTGCATTTAACGACTAGTGCACGTGGCATGCTATCATTGGTCTTCTAAGAAAAATAGCCATTATGTTATTCTAACCAAATAAAAGTCATGTTGCGAGATTTATTCCTCTAGGATGCAATCGACACCGCGAATTTGTATGTTTGATAAGGAGAAGTTGGTTCAATAGATCGTGATCTTGAATACTATTTCACCTTTATAAATTTTGATATATTATTGGTTGTCTTGGACATTTGGCAAGCTCTGGTTGTGGACTTGGTTCCCTCTAAGTGACTCTAAAAGTCGTAGCCGCGATTCTTAATGCGATGTCACTGCGAATTTGACTGTTTGATCTTCATTGCTTTCTAGGTTAGGTCGTGGCAGTGATTTGCTTTGCAAATCATTCTGGGCCAAAGTTAATCATTCCTCTTATTATATCGCTATCACAAATTAGAGAATCTCGGTCATGAATTAAGATGTCTTTCATAATGCTTAAGACTTAGACTCTTATTCAACTTCTAATGCATATATATATCTTAAAGACTGCAAAAATAACACTTAAAAATGATGTTAGAGCATGCCAATCTATATTGTCAAGATCAAAAGAAAGTTTTGACTTAGTTTTAACCAACTTAGTCAAACATAATGAAAACTTTTAAAGTAATCTATCATCACAAACCACATAAAATGTGGGTCCTTAAGGATGTCATTCCCTCTCCCAATCATTTCTCTAACATTATATATAAAGAAATAGAAGAAGAAAATATAGAATGTAAAAGTTTAAAAAGCTTACATATGAACATAAAGCCTTCCCCTTCATCATTATTCTATCAAAGACAGGAATAAGGTTCATAGGTATGTAAACCTAACACTACTTAATGGTTAGAATTCAAAAAAGATCATTATAACCTCAAAAGAATAAATAAAAAATGAGTGGAGAAGAAGAAATCAAAAACTAGCTCCTCAATCAAAGTGGGTTATACATACTAATTGGTGGTATGTACAGACCATAAATAGGTCTGTATAGATTATTAGGATTGAGTTTTATAAAATGAAAAAAGGAAAGAATGGGAAAGGAGAAGATGTTTGTTAAATGCCTTGGATGCCCTTTTTACTTTGCCTTACCTTCAGAGGCACCAAATGTTAAAAATGCCTTTAAAAATGCTAAGGGATGTTGTAAATTCAAGCCACTAAACTATGAAGTATACCTCGATTCTTTAAGTGAAAGGTTTGAGAGTTAGGGTTTCTAGTTTGAGGAAGGTTCCATAATAAATTTGGTAGTGTAACTTTAGGTCAAAATGAGCCTCTCCTCCCTCTTCAAATGAGAGATATTTATAGAGAGAGGATGGATGTACCTAAGCCAAGAGAGCTCTCGTTGCATCCAACATTTGTCTCTTAATAGATAAGAGTTAAAAATCTTTTAAAATTAGGGTTTTGAGGATGTATGTAGCGCTAACAAGTTGGTTATATAGACTACTAGGATGGCCATATAACCAAGTGAATGACATGTATCTAGTTTTGGGAATCTTCTTTTTGCTAGGGTTAAGAATAAGGTTGTACAGCCAAGGGAGTTAGTTGTACAACCATGTATGTTAGTTGTATAGCCTTTTAGACTATTTAGTGGATTTTTAGGTTAGACTTGTTTAAGTTTATGGGCTTAGTTTAGGTGTAATCCAAGGTTCCCCTAAGCCTTATTCCTTTATCTTGCTACCTTTTCTTTACACTTTAAAGAGTGATCCAAATGGTTTTCATCATTAGGCTTACATCCTAAGGCCTAAAATCCAATGCTGACACTTGGTATCACCCTTTAGGGGGAGTTCTATCTACTTTACATAAGAGGATAGAGATTTTGTATGAAGGAGAGGTAGTTACCATTCGTGCATAGTTAGGAGAAGTAGTTTCAATCATAAACATCATCACACCATACATAAAAGAATTTCAGGTAACAAATGTTGTCAATTAGTGGATGGACCCTAAGGTGGACAATATCATGAAAAATATAAGCTTTCTACAAAGGCAAGGACATAGGAATAAAATGCTATAGGATTCTCTAAATTTTCAAACATTATGATGTAGTCTACCATAGTAGGGTTAAGATATCAAGAAGAGAGAGATAAGTGCAATATTAAGGATCCTTAAGGGCTGTTATTGAAATACTTTATAAAAGAAGAAGAGGCAATGGAAGAAGAGGAGGTTTAGCCTAGTTGGGACTTCATATACAACCTAAAGAATTCCTTCTCTAAAAAAGTACATATCAATATTAAGAAATCCATAATAGAAGAAAGCTTATAATGAGAGATTGCTAAAGGAAAACAACATTTTATGGAAGAAGGACAAGAAGCTCTAGTCCTTAGGCTCAAACAAAAAGAAGAAAGAAACCCTATATAGATAATGTAAGGGGTCATGGGATGATAGACTATGGGAGAAGAAGAAGAAGAAGGACTTTGCAAAATAGATACAAAACTTACTACCGAAAAGTAGCCTAGCCATAAAAGCTACGGGTAGGCGAGGAGATACACATTACAGAAGCAAATATCTAAGGATAAGCCTAAGAAACATTAAGGAGATGATTGAGATCTCCTTTAAAACAATAAAAGATCACTAGCCTAGAGTATAAATAGAAAATATGATAACCTAGAGGGGATAGTCAAGCTTCTTGTAGGTTGAGTTAGATAGAGGCACCTTTAAGAAAGAATTGGAAGAATTCAAGGTAATGGATGGTAATGAAGAAACCATCAAGGTGACTAACAAATAACCAATTAATGGTACATCAAAGACCATCCCTAATTAGGTAACAAAAGAAGAATTGCTCTTATAGAATAAGTGGAATATAAATGAAGCCTATGCAATGTAGGAGAAGAATGTTATGCTTCAATCATGTCTACAAATATACCTCATACTGAAGATGTTGTAGATGTCCTTGTCTTTAGTTTATTAAAGGATGATGATGTATTTCTTTCAAAATTCAAAGTAATGAATGACAAATTTTCCTACTTATTTGATGTCTTTTGTAATGGTACAATGCATGACATGCATCATTTTAAAAGCATATTTAATATTAAGTCTATGTATACCACTGGTTTTAGTCTTAGCACACAAGAAAATCCTAACATTTTGCTAACTGCAAGCAACATCACAATGGATTAAAAGAGAAACTTAAAGCAACAACTGATGAAGTACCACAAAGTTTTTACATGGATGTATAAGGATATGTCAAGGGTTGATTAATGAATTACTAAATATAGGATACCCATACCTATATATAAGACTAATGAAACAAAAGCTTAGGTGATTGCAACCAAAATAAGCTTAGTTAGTTAAGAACAAGATAGCCAAGTAATTAAGAGAAAATTTTTAAAGGTGGTGGATTATCCATAATGTTTAGCTAATGTAGTGTTATTACCTAAGAAGGATGGATAGGTTGTTGACCATAAAGATTTCAATAACACCTAACCAAAAGATGACTTCCAATTGCTTTACATTGACATTTTAATTGATAGTCTTATTGCACGCATCATTTATTTATCTATGGATAGTTTCTTAAGATACAACCAAATTCTTATGGCCATAATAGACAAAGTTAAGATGGTCTTTATCATTGAGTAAGGGGCATAATGTTATCCAGTGATGCCATTTGAGCTAAAGAACACCGAGGTAACATTTTAACAAATGAAATCACATTGTTTCATAACTTAATACATAAGAAGGTGGAGGTCTATATTGATGATATGATGGTGAAGTTTGATACCCATAAAGGCCATTTTAAAGCCTTAGAAAAGTTCTTATTAAGAGTATATCAATATAACTTGAGGCTAAATCTAAAAAAGTGCATGTTTAAGGTCACCTTGGGAAAGTTGCTAAGATATATAGTGAGTGAAAATGGCATTGAAGTAGATCTAGATAAGGTTAAGGTTATCTAAGAAATGTCAATAAGATAGAGAAAGAAATTTGTAAATTCTTAAGGAACATCAAGTACATTAGTCAGTTTATTGCAAGACTAACCATAATTTATGAGCCGATCTTTGAACTTTTTTGAATAGACTAACCTATAATTTGGAACAAATAATGTCATGAGGCTTTTTACAGGATTAAAAAGATACTTGTTAATTCACCTATGTTAAAGCTATAAAAGTCAGGGAAGCCATTGATTTTTTTTTTTTTTGTAATTAATAGTCAAGGACAGATATATGGGCGCAATGTTAGCATAGAAGAATGATGTAGGGAATGAACACGCAATGTAGTGCCTTAACAAGAAGCTTCTAACTTATAAGAAAAATGCAATCAGGTTAAGAAGACATGTTTGGGTATGGTTTGGGCTAACGAAAAGTCAACATTATTTTTATCCTACTCAGTAGAGGTCGTCTCCAAATTGAACCTAATTAAATAAATGTACAAAGCACCATCTCTAGTAAAGAAATTAATAAAGTGGTTAATCATCTTCACAAATTTGACATCAAATACGTGATGAAGACGGTGATTAAAGGTAATGCATTTAATGAAAACTTAGCATAGTTGCCCATCATAAGGAGAGAGCAAGAATTGCCTAAGTTTCCTAATGAAACTTGAGGGAAATAAAAGCCCAAGTGTAGAGAATGTATTTTAATAAAGGAGTGAACAAGAAGGGAGCTAGAGTTAGGAAAATTCTTATCCTACTCAAAGGAGAATCACTATCAATAGCCAAAAAGCTTAAGTTTAGAGTAACAAATAATATGTTAGAATATGAGGTATATGCTTTTAGGCTTGAATCATTGATTACAATAAGAGTTAAGGTGGTAAAGGTAGTTGATGACTTGATGTTGGTAATCTCTAAATTTAATGGTGTGGGAAGTAAAGGAGGAAAAATTGAGGCCCCATTTGGAATATATGAAAATGTTGACTTAAAACTTTTAGATAATCACTTTTCACCATTTTACACAAGAATAAAACATGATGGTAGACACCTTATCCATTATAATTTCCATTTGGGATGCGCTAAAAAAGATGCTAATGAAGCCATTATTTATAGTCAGATGGAGAATGCCCGATTATGTTAGTGAGACGTGATGCAAGTGTCAGAGGATAACAAGCCATGGTATTATGATGTTCAAAGGTATCTAAAGGTAAAGTCTACTCTAAAAGCATAAAAAAGAAAGATAGAGACATCATCAGAAGATAGGCATCATAGTTTACTATTTATAAAAGTATGGTTTATAAAAGAATGCTAGACAGAGTCCATCTAAGATATTTAACAGAAGAAAAGGCCAAGGGTTATGAAGGAAGTGCATAAAGGAGTATGTAGTCCACACATGAATGGGTAAGCTTAGCCAAGAAAATCTTAAGATTAGGATATTTTTGGATCATTATAGAATAATAATGCATTAAACTTGCAAGAGCTTGCCATAAGTGTCAGGTTTACGAAAGTTTCAACCAATTATAGCATATAAAACCACAAAAGCTTACTTCACCACAGCGATTCATGGCATGGGGTATTGACGTTATGGGAGATGTAAAACCAACATCTACTAAGGCTACGGGTATATCGTAAAGGCAATTGACTACTTTTCAAAATGTGTAAAAGTTAAATCATTTAGAACACTAAGAGCAAAACAAATGGCAAGGTTCATATGGAATAATCTTATTTGTCATTATGGCATATTGCATCATGTGGTGACAAATAATAGTGTCTAATTTCAAGTTAAGGTCAAGGAAATTTTAAAGAAATATGGGTAGCTCACAACAAGACCTCACCATATAAGCTACAAGCAAAATAGGGTTATAGAGGTAGCTAACAAGAATGTCATGAATATCTTATGTAAAAAGACATACAAGGACTAGTAAAAAAATTAAAAAAAAAGCTTTCTTTGGCCTTGTGGGGGTATTACATGTTCCTTTCAAGACATCCATACTTCTTCTTTTTTTTTTTTTAACATAGTGGCTAATAATTATTTCTTTTTTCTTTTTCCTTCTTTCTGTTGTTCCTTTTCATCAACTTGCCACCCTAAAACTCGAATTGAAGCTTATGATTTTAAAAATTTACAACTTATAATGCATTTTTTGCAACCCATATTAATGTGAACATGAATAACAAACTACATTATTATATAACTATATTCTAACTCCATTATATTGCTAGGGGAGATAAAAACTCATTTAGGTTATATTGTTGTAATGAGAGTTATGGGTTCAAGGCTCGAAAGGTAATAAGTGATATTGCATTTTAAGGTATAGATGTTGGTTAAATGAGGGGCCAATGAATGCCTCATCATCTCTTTAAAATTACTAAGTCTAGGATTTTGCCTCAAAAAATGGTATAGTTCTCCAAGGGTTTCTATATTCCACAGGCACTTTGACAATGTTGTACTCTCCCACACTCTTTTCTCAAGAAGAAACTAAAGATGATTGCCATTTACCCTCTTATTTCTGTCATCTTTCTATAAGCTTCAATCCATTCTTCTCTTAAGAGTGGGTCTTCAAATCCATCCACCAACTTAGTAGTTGGCTTTTATTACACAATCTCATACATCAATAAGTTCACTATCAAGATAGACCTCCCTATTAGGTTTTGTAGGATGAGCACAACAAAAAAAAAATAAATAAAATTTTATGCATACAAAACCCACCAAGGATCCATAAGATTCAATTAAATCAAAAAGAAGGATGCAAAAACCTTACTAATTCAAATAAGAGATGGTAAGATTATTAGAAGGTAGAGAGGAGGTTTACACAAGTAACATCTAACCTTAAGCTTGGTGTCGGATCTAAACACTACTAAAATGATGAACTTCCTCTTCATGTATCCACGCAAACAAACTCTCTGAAAAATGATTAATGTTCTAGCACTAGGGTTTTAATATGACTCTCTTTTTTTTATTTACTGAAGATAACGTGAATATACTGTGTATGTTTCAAAAAATCCTAAAATGTGTATATATATCTTAATTATTAAGATATACATGTAAATTATATATCTTTTAGATACATATGACTAGATATCCTCTTTGTTTTAACTTTTAAAATGAAAAGGATATCTAAATATCAAGATAATAACTTTAATTATCTTAATATATATGTAGAGAGAGCAGAAAGTACCATTCATTCTTAGGCTTATTTTAAGTGTGCAACCCTGTAGGTTTACATAATATTTATTACGGCCTAAAACCTGTTGTGGCCTATAAGTCACAACTGTCCTCTAGCAAGACATTATGACTACCCAAATTATGTGAAACTCAATAATCTAACGTAACCCTTTTTATAAATAGTATTATAATTCTTTTATTTCATTATATCATGATTGAACATATGGGATAAATCATGTCATTGTTATAAAATTTAATTATTTCTCAATCTCTAAGTAGACTGATATAAAATGACATTATCAATCCAATCTCTACAGTCTAACTTATCTAGAGGTCTAAAGATATATTTCCCATAAATACATGAGGGATAAATCCCTTGTCAATCACTCATATTCCTTTATATGATTTACTTCATGTCCAATATCAGTCTGTATAATCATCTGGTTAAAGATAAAGTTGGACCATATCAAAACATGAAGTTCATCATATTAGAATCCATGGTGATTTTTAAGTCAGAGGATTAAGTCAATGCTATTGCATGAGAATCACTTATGATAGTTTATCCATGTAGTGTTCTCATAGTGGATTAGTCCACTACAATATTTCTCAAACATATATCTATGTGTTTGACTTAATATCACATATATATCTATGTGTTTGACTTAATATCACATATCCATGATAAGTAAAACATAGTCATCAATCAAAAAACATACTTGTCTTTATTCATTATTATCCCAATAATAATGACTGATTAGGGATAATTTAGAAAAGAATTCTTTACACCTAAAGGTTGTACTATCAAGTCACATACTTGATGACATTAGGTAGAATTAAGTATTCATAGAATTTATTATTTATCCATAAACAAAAGAAATATTTAATAAAATGCAACCATGACATTATTAAGAAAATATTCATTATAATAATTAGCCTAGGGCACATAACTACCAGTCCCTTATATACTTTTAATAAGCATAGTTAATTCCATCAAAGTGGGGTTTGAGGTAAGAATGGATCTCTTCATGTGTCATGATCTTTACTCAAGCAATTAAGGCTAGTTTTTGAGATTTTGCTCTGATACCACTTGTTGGCCTTTGTGCATCAATAAGAGGGTTGAATTGATAAAAAATTTAAACTTTAATGAGAACACAAACAATTAAAAGATAAAGAAAAAAGGAAGAAAAATTCAACACCTAGGATTTATAGTGTTTTGGAAAATTAATCAATCCTATGTTTACTCTTTAATTCACCAATTGGATATTTTACTAACTCATTATGTGTTTTATAAGCTCACACACAACATAGTATTTTGGCTCACATCCAATCCCTAATTACACTTAGTTTTAAAGACTAACACAAAACCTTACAAGAGTTGTACACATACTAAGCTCACTCTAAAACTGAAATCCCAAGTGTTTAAAGGCACACTTAAACTAAATACTCCCAACAAACAAAGAGTAATAGCAATTAAGAGAGAGAGGCTTGAGAAATCAACTTGTAAAAGTCCGGATGTAATAAATGAAAGTTCTCTTACATTCAAGGCAATCTAGTGGAGTATTTATAATTTTCAATCACCAAATAGCTATTAATAAGGAAACTATGTCCATATCTTTTAAGTCAATTAGAAGGCCCATTTCGTCTTCACCCATCAAAGATTGGGTTCGAAAATTGGGTACAACTTAGGGAAAATATTAGGCACCCCTAAACTGCCTGAATATTAGAATTTGGCATTCAAAAATCTATAAACAAATTAAGGGGGAAAGGGTCATGCATCTTGGCATAGGGTTTTAGCATACATCATCCATAAACAACATTCTAAAGAGAGGAGTTAGATCATACATCATGGCAAAAGGGATAAGTATGCATTGTCATCCATTCATCCATGGCCACATAATGTGACCATTAAGGCCAACTTGTGGTCTTACTCAAACATAACACCTACACCCAAAAGAAGAATAAGTTAGTAATTAAAAAAAGAAGATAAATAAAGGAAACTAAAAGAAAGGCGAATAAAGGTCCTAGCAACCAACTCACTACATCTACAAAGTCAAGGTACCTAAGCATATATCTAAGTCCATAATAATCACGTTTGAATATCATAAATCAGTGAACAAAATATAATCAAGACACATGAACCATAAGGATAAAAAAAGGTGAAACATGTAAATAAAGGCATTTGAAGGAGGTTTAATGGCCTAAGAGAAAAAACCACCATAAAAGGGATCCTAGGATTGATAAATCCTCACCCTATATAGCTTTAAAAGAGCATGGCATCCATATGTACCACTAACCATGTAGGGTTACCATATAACACAAGAATGAGGGAGATTAAGGGCCAAAACACTATTTATATGTTCTAAACACAAACATAATGACAATAAAGGCTTTCAAGGTCATTGGAACCCTAAGTTTGATCACTATCCCTAATGATCAAATAGAATTAAAACACCTCATTAAAATCAAATAAAAGATCGTAAGATTACTTGGCATGACAAACAATAGAAACCCATATGAAGCATAACCAAATCTTTATTTTTTAATGAATAAAGGTCCTAGGTCATCAATCTACCTTTTTTTGTCACTATAGTCATAAAGTATTAAAAAAAACTTTTAAAAAGATAGAAATCCCAAAGGGGAAGAAAATAGACTTTGTAAAAAATTGTCTACTAGTCGAAATGGGTTGTCCAACCCAATATTGGGGTTGTATAGCCTAAGCAGAGGGTTTTACAACCTATAAACAAGATTGTACAACCCCTATTTCTTAGGTTTTAAAAACAAATAAAGGAAGAGAAAAGGGAAGAATAAGAGGAGGTATAGGGGATCCTTAGATGCCTTTGTGTGTTTTTGTGCCCTCAGAGGCTCATAAGTTCAATATTTTCCACCAAAATGTTTAGTGTATGCACAAAGATGAAGAGTAAAATCTAGTTCTAACTTGAAGTGAGTAGGGTAAGTTAGGGTTTGAGGGTTTTCTATACTAAATGTGTTTTGGGAAAAAATTTTGGCAAAGTAACCTTAGGATTTTTCAAGCCTCCCCTTTATCTTTAAAATGGGGAGGGGTATTTATAGGCATTCAGTGACTACATAGTGCTAGAAATAGTTATGGTTGTACCTTGGTCGTATCCATTTAGAGAGCAAGATGAATCTCTTGGAATTAGGGTCTGGTTGTATTGTCCCTTGATGCCCTAGAAAGGGGGTTGAATAGGGCAATGGCAAGTAATAACAATTAAAAACAAGTGCGAAAATAATGAAGAATCAAGACAACCAATTTATAAAGGTTCGGCATAACCTGCCTACATCCTTTCATGTAATATTCCTACTAAAGCCTTTCACTAGCTAGATAGCTTGTAGATGCCATCAACTACCTTTACAATAGTAGTTTTTAGGCACTACTAAGCTATTACAAGTAGACTTATGGGTGCTACTAAGACCGTTTCCCAAAGTAGTTTACAAGTACTACATTAGACATTTCATAGAGTATGGTTTTAGATCTCCTAAGGAAAGGTTTTCTCAAATGAAATTACAACTTAGAATGTTGAGAAAAAAAAACTCTTTCATTCAAGCAATAAATAATTCAGAATACACTCATAAGGTATGTTTGATTTAATTGAGAGCTTTGAGAGAAATTCTGAAAGCTTGTTCTTTAAATTCTATTTTTGAAGATAATTCCCGTAAGCTTTGACATTGTTATTCTCTCATAAGCTAGATCACTCTTGTATCACCCCTTTTTATTCAAAGATTACTTTCACTATAAAAGTACTCACTTTTAAACATTTTTCTCTTTTTGTTTTTATTGTGAGAGTGTCCTTTTACAGGTAAAGATATGAAACTAGCCATTAGAAAGAAAGTTTTCACTTTATTTCACTAAAGTATACACTCAATGCCGATTGGACATTCTTCACACCTATTGTTCAATCATCAATCGTGTGATTTTCAAATAAAATTCCACTTTGACAGTCATTGATACTATCGAAACAATTGTTGGAACTAGTTATTAGAGAGATATTTGCCTAGATGCTCCTCTTTTAAGTTTCTCAATTGTTTATTTAATAACTTTTTAATGGCTATTAGCAATTTTCAACACCGATTGGAATTCAACTTCAACTCCTATTGAGATATGAACAATGCTTGTTAGAAATTTTCAAAAGGATGTAAACTTGATGATATGTTTTTCAAAATTTATAATAGTACTTTAACGACTGTTGGTGAACTTCTAATGCTAGTTGAAAATTATCTTAATGCTTATTGCATTTTTTAGAGTATCCAGTTGGAGGGTCCAGAGATCTTAGCTTTACCTGGGAACTTCTCCCACGCCCATTGGTAGAATCCAATGCATGTGTCGAGATCTTGAGAGTTCTACCCAAATCTAGTCACTTTGTCTAATGCATGTCATGAAAATGCAATGCCTATTAAAAATTCACGAGGCACACCCATTGCGAAATTGCAATGCATGTTGTGAAGATCAACTTGCACAGCTCAAATGATTGAGTAATCCAACACCTATTATGCTTTAATAGAAACGTTAGTTGAGAGGTCTAGAAGACTTTACTCATACTTGGGTGTCATTTCAATGCCTGTTAAGAATCTTCAATGCCCATTGCTGGAGTCACAATGCCTATTGAAATATGGCAACACCTATTGGCTTCGAATACTTAGAGTTTTCATCATAACTCTTTCTTCATACATCTTTGTTAAATAAAGTGATGTACTTGTAAGATTTTACCTAAACAACTTGGATAAAGGTTAGCTTTATATATGTTTATGGTCATCAAAACAAGCTAGATTCATCATGTTATGTTCATCAAAATAAGCTAGGTTTCCCTCAAGCTAGGTGGGTTTAATATTCTCCCCCTTTTTTATAATGACAAATAATCTATCAAAGTTAATCAATCTTGTAAAAAGATGAAAAATGTACATCATATAATGAACTAATCATATTCCAACTTACCTTAAAGTATAACAAAGTATCCAACAATATGCTTTACCATCAAGTGCTCAAGTTATAACAAAATGTTCATGTTACTTCCCCTTAATTTCATATTATATGCACTATTATAATAAGTTCTCATATCAAGTTCTTTTACATAACAAGTTCACATATATACTTACTTCGCTTTGTGTATCAAGTCATTACCACGCACATACTTTATTATTTATCACATTTTTCATTTGCTTTTCTCTTACACATACATTTAACTTTTACATTTATACCTTCTCCTTTACCTTGCCTTTTCCTTCTTACTTTTAGCTTCTCCCCTTTGTCATTGTCAAAAAGAAACAGACAAGAATAATAATAGCAAAGGAAATGGAATAATATAATAATATAAATAGAAAGGGTTATAACATTTTATTACATTAAAACTATTGTCCATTACATCAGTTATTTTTGAGAAAGAAAACAAAGACAAAAGAAATGAAATAAAGTAAATATGCAATATAAAGGAGTAGGGAAGCTAGTTTGAGCTAAGGATTCTTAGGATGTTTCTAAGGTTTGTCCTTAGGCTCACATGTTACATTTAGCTCAATTAGAGCACTTAGAGTCCCTAGTTGTAAGTTCAACCCTTCTACTATCTATTGGACTAGGATGATTAATCCTAGGTTTAGAACCTCTTTTGATCTTGACAAAGAGATTGATCATCACTAATATTTCAAATAAGTGTTGTTTTTGCAGATATGAATCAATCTCTCAAGAAGAAATGAAAGGAGTTGATAAACTCTAAAGTGACATGTAAATCATGACCGCAATCTAGGATTCGCGACCGCGACACATGTTAAGACATGTTGAAATTCAAGCAGGTGAAATCACGGAGCCATTATCGGCCGCGACCAATGGAAAAGAATAAGCCATTTTGTGACAGATGAATTCGCGGTGCAAGTCACGCCTTAGTCGCGACCACAAATTTCAAAGTAACTCAAGAGGGAAGCAAGTCCACAACTACAACCTGACAAGTGTCCTAGAAGAATGTTGGAAGTCAAAAATCGCAAAGGCATCTTGTTGGTAGTGACCGCAAACCCTGTGGAAGAAAGTTAACCACTTTGGTAGATGGATTCGTGTCCTTTGTCGCAGCCTGTGTAAGAAAACTCGCGACCGTGACTTCTAAAAGTAGGTAAAAGACAACGACTATATTTTTCTGATGAACTAATAAGAAGCTGCCATGTGGACTAGCCGTTAGACACAAATGAGGTTTCCCTTGAAGAATTTGGATTTTGCGACCACGATTTCATCCTAACAAGCATTTAATACAAAATCTGTCAAGCATGTCTCAAAGATTTGATGAGTTATGATCTGCAACATCTCTTTGGTGAAGTTTGGCTATAAATACTCCACCAAACAGCCATGAAGAAGGTTGCTAAGGAATTTATTACATGTGATTAAAGCTCTTAATCTTTGCTACTCATTTTCTTCATCTTCTTTATGTGATTGTAAGTGTTAGGTGTGAGTATTAAACACCAAGTTATGAGGTTTTGTGTTAGCCTATAAAAAACACTTCTAGAAAGGTTTAAGTGTGAGCCTAGTGAAACACTTGAGTGAGGTTTTGTGTTAGCCTAGAAAACACATTGTTGTAAGGTTGTGTGTTAGCCATCAAAACAGAAGTTGTATAAGTTGGGTGTGAGCTTGAAAACACCATTGAGATAGTGAAATACCCAATTGAGTGATTGGGGAGTGGACGTAGGGTCAATTTTACCCGAACCACTATAAATTGGTTATGTCTCCATTATTCTTTCTTCTCCCCTTTATCCTTGTTTTTGAAATTTTCATCCACTAATTCAACCCCCCCTTCTTGGTGCCTAGGGACAACAAGTGGTATTAGAGCTAGGTTTTCACAAATCAAACCTTCATTGGGTGAAACAAGA